>OX328127.1:23408730-23628322 GCA_946811695.1 Gonocerus acuteangulatus
TGTTCTAAAAAAAGGGTCTGAAACAATTTTTGATTAGGCTATGTCAATCGGAGAAATAAGTGCTTAAACTTTGAAGTAATTGATTTCGTTTATTCGAACGGTTCTTCTTGTTTGTTTTTATTCCTTGTTGTTTTTTCATTGGCTATAGTAGGATAATGTATTTGACAATAAAACAGATTAATTAAAATAAGAAAAGCAATTCATTGTTAAAAATATATCAGGCTGTACCGTATGAAATGTCAGTTTTGGATTTGTCGATTTCCTTCAAATGTCTTGAAACTGTCGAGGCTCCTATTCCGAGTTCTTTGGCATATTCCCTAGTGTTTTTAATTGCTTATAGTAGTCAAATGTATTTGTCAATAAAACAGGATACGTATAATTAGAATCAATATTTTGTTTGTTAGAATTCGAAGATGCCGTATGAATATCTAGATTACAGTACTGGTGTTGATTTCGTTCTTTACAATTATTCTTGGTATTCCCTATTTTCATCTGTTACCCATAGTTTTTTATTGTTAGTAGGTTTTTCTTATTGATTATAGAATATAAATCTATTTGGCTATAAAACAGGATACGTAAAATTAGTGACAATATTTCGGAGATTTCTGAGCGAAATACTTTTAAGATTTTCTACCACCACGAACGGCTTTTTCCTCTATTTTTATCCACTAGATAGGCTTTATTTTGCATATTATTCTATATAAGTTTTATTCAGCAGGGGATTCTGATGAAATGTCGTGTTTTTGCTGTGGATTTTAAATACGATGTATCTAAGATTGGATAACATTAGCGAGTCTACATAGTTCAGAACCGACGACGGAGGATTACTTCTTGCTATGATTTAGTCTACATATGTATATTAAGTCCTAAATCCAAAAAATAAACTTCACAACGGTTACTATGAGCGAATATGGCGGTTCAATGCCCGTAGAAGGTCCGCAGGAAATTTACCTGCTAAGAGTTAATCCTCAAGAGCTGTAAATATACCCCAGGTATCTGCCGACACAAAGACAAAGCCTAGGCGGAGAGCACCCCAAAAACACAGATCCAAACATAGGTTATATACTAAATATTCATAAAGACTACTTAGTTGTAAACCGATTCATCAATTAGCAATCAATAGTTTTCAACAAATGTTATATACTAAATATTGATAAAAAGTATTTAATTAGAAAAAAAAACAATATTCCACAAGACTTGTTTTTGGTCCATTTGTGTCTACTCCATAGACTTAATTAGGTATATTATTCTATTTTAGTTGGGCAACTAAACTTTGTTTTATTTTGTTAAATAATGTTTTTTTTCTTGACTTGTTATTCGTCAAGACTTTTATTTGTCCTTGTGTATTAACTAGATAGGTTTTATTCGGCATATTATTCTATATAGGCTATATTAGGCAGGGTATTCTTCTCAATCTTGTGTACTTCTTCTTGATCCTTCTGTACATGGGCGTATATAAAAACAATTTCGGGGGGGGGGCTGAGACCAATTCCAGGGTATGGAATACTAAATATTTAGAGCTTGGAATAGTTTTAGGCAACTAAAACGCTATTACACGTAAAATAAAATATGTTTTATGAACTAAGTGATCTTATTTAATTTATTTTTAAGGGTTTTACGAGAAGTTTTTATCATCAATTCAAAATTTCGGGAGGGGCTGCAGCCCCCTCAGCCCCCCCCCCCTCATATACGCCCATGCTTCTGTATCCACTAGAAAGGCTTTATTAGGCATATTTTGTATTGATTTATAGACCTTTGCTTTAGAATGAGAGCCAGATTCTGTAATTTCCGCTTCTGTGTAAAAGTTAGCTACTGTCGGTGTCCCTGACGCCTTAATATCACTTTTATTCGAGATGTTCGAGAGGATTTTGACAATTTTCACGAGATATATAAAAAAAATAAGTTTATTTCTTTTCTAAGCTTATCAAATGGCACTAGGGACATGAACGGAACCGCGCTAAGATGATGCAGTTCCTGCGAGTCGGACTTTTTCTATTCATATCCATTTTCTAAATTGTTATTTTTTAAAACTTTTAAGGGATAATTTTCATTCGTAATATCCCGTTAAATATTCAATCTACAACTTTGATCTTGGTATCATCTGAAAGGAAAAGTAATAGGCTACAACGTTTACATTGAGGTGTTTTTACGTACAAGGCTTGGTTTCAGTGATAAATAGGAATTTGTCTACAAAAGGGCGATATTTTTCAGTTTTTTGCGTTTTACGCGCAAACGGTGCGTCGGATCAAAAGATGTCTCAAATAAATTAGTCTTAAAATTAAATTTTCTATCAGAATTCGTCATAAAAAATACCTGCCGCCATTGGAAAATCAAGAGTTAGATGCGCTGGAGAAAAACTGGAGAATGTTACAAAGTCAACTAAACCTTCAAAAGAAACCTCATGCAACATAACTAAGACCTACCAAGTTTCATTTCGAAATTCCAACAACTCTAGGAGGAAAAGGGGGTGGACACATATGCTGGGACACCCTGTATATAGATATATATATAAATTTTAACGGGGGTCATTTTCGGTGTCTACTAGCTAGGATCGATAAAGATTTGAAGACATTTTTCAAAAATTCCGTCATGAGTGCAACCTCAATAGCTACTTTCCTTCGGAGGAAAGTGCTAATAGTCAGTAGGCAAGAGGTCCGGATAATTGGCCGGATGTGGCTAGAAAAGGGTCATGTCTGCTTCGGCAAAGAAGTGTAGCACAAACTTCATTGCGCTGATTTGTTTGGCGGTCATTCAATGCGTTTGGAACCAAACTTTCCACCTTTTCCACTTTTCTAGTCGCCGTAAGGTGGTCGTGGACGGTCGATTTGCTTATGTTTTTTTGCATTATCCAGAAGAGTTATTCTGGGGTTTTCTTCCACCGATGGTGGCAGAACATCGTCATCAAGAGAGGAAGGCCTTCCACGACCTTCTTTATTTTCCAGGCTGAAGTCTCTCTCCCGAAATATTTTTAAACCATCTTTGAACAGTGTAGTCATTAACGCTACCCTCACCCCAGACGTTCGATCTTTCTAGTCGTCTGGGCTCCGCTTGGGTCGAGTTTAAACTCGTAAAAGAAAATCGTACGAAATTCACGATCTGACATCATAGGAAAGACTGAATTATTTCCAAGTGGCAAAATGCTACAGAGTTAAACAAACATTATCACGAAGAAGAGGATTCGTAAGTGTCGACATTCATACAAATAAATAATCCAGTAAACGTACACTGATTATTATACAGAGGATTTTTTAAAAGAAAACGAAAAATCCTGCGGTATATTATGGACAACCAAATATATATAATTGGGGGTTTATCTATTATACTATATTACTACGTACCATGTTATTTTCCTCTTTCAGTTTTCTCGGTGGCTGTTGGCCTTTTGAGTGCTCAAGCGAGTAACTACCCAGCCTGCGGGTTCCGTACTCTGGAACAGGTCTATCAGTGGAAAGTACTCAACTATAGTACTCCTCCTGGATATGTGTATCCCCAAAATTATGTTCCAAAATATAACTCCATCAGCGGAATTGAAATAATACCTAGCGGATTGCTGGTCGCTTCACCCAGGCAAGCCAATATCCTCCCTGCCACTCTCTCCCTCATACCAATCCCAGGACCAGGATCAGGAAATGCATCACCGACTTTAATGGTAAGTTGTGCAGGCATAATAGTTGAAAAAAGTTTTCCAACAAAAACCCATTTAACAATATTTACAGAGTCTCTATCTGCTCTCCTTGTTATAGGTGATCCATATTCATCGCATCCCATAATAGTGAATATATTTAAAAGAATTTACGAGCTAAATTTAAAGGAACAAAAGGTTACATTTGTATGGATTCCAGGACATTGCGGAATAAATAAAAATGAACAAGTTGACACCTTGGCAAGGAAAGCAATTAGAGAAGGTATGCCTTTCTATAAAGTTTCAAAATTTGATTTAATGGCCCACTCGAAAGACTTGATTTGGAATACATGGCAAACTGTTTGGCAACAAGTAAGGGAAAACAAACTAGGAGAAATAAAGAGATGTGTTAAATCATGGAAGACATCAACAAATGGCACAAGAAGAAAGGAAGTGGTGTTAACCCGTATGAGAATTGGCCATACAAACCTTACCCATTCCTTTCTCATGTCAAAGGAATCTCCACCAATTTGCAGCTCATGCAATGTGCTACTCACTGTTAAACACTGACGAATTGCCGTGCTTATGAGCAACTAAAAGGACAACACCAACTACCTGACTCCTTAGATGAAATTCTAGGCGACGATAGTAATCAAGTAGAGCGGCTTTTCAACTTTTTAAATGCCTCGAAGTTAATTGACAAAATTTAATTCAACCTTATATCAAAATTCAATACAACAAAATTTAGTTACACCTTAAATTAAAAATACCTCCGTAAGCATGGGTAAATGACACTGATATGCATATGTACGTATATGGATGTATGTGTGTATATGAGTGTGTATGTATCTATGTATACGTATAATCACTAAACAATAATTATCAATCAAAGGAATGGCGTTTATGACCTTAAAGGGTTGACATGCCATTAAAAATCCCCCCCAAAAAAATTAAAAAAAATAATAGTTGAAAAGGAAACAATGAAATAAATCAATTTCAAGGGGATAATCATGACAAAGAAAATGCAAAACTAACATTCGATGCTGGCTCTGTAGCATATACGGAGCGCCAAGTCTTGCCCAAGTTTGTTTTATATTTATTTAAGTTATTTTAGAAAAGTTATTCAGGAATAAGGCGTAAACTGAAGATCTTCCTAAGGAATGTGCTTAGTTATGCAGCTCCTGTATGATGGACTTTTGTTTTATTTAATTTATTTTTATTATTACAACAATCAATTTCATGATACTACTTCAGGTAAATAAAACATAGCATAATCATTTTATTTATTTTGTTTAACGATGCACCACTTTGGGGTGAATTGCATCGAGTAACTTTGTAGCTATATGCTGTTCATAGATATGTTGTTATCCTACGCCAGTTAAGTACACTGTATTTACATATATAAATAATAATAAAAAAATATATATAATAAATAGAAAAAAAAATAACACAACAATTGAAATATTAGATAAAAGGTAAAATTATTTAATTCTTAAATAAAAGAATTATCACATTTTTATATTTTGCCTTACAGGTTTATGTTTTTTAAATGTGTAAGTATGTCATCAATATGGTGGCTACTGTCAGTAAGTAGGGCAGTAATGTCCCGTGGTATGTCCAAGTTCGCTATAAGAAGGCAGTCGATTAATACATGTTTGACTGTTAGTTCTGTATTGCAAATCCGACATGTTGGTCTTTCAGTATTAGTCATTAAGTATTCGTGAGTAATGTGTGTGTGGCCTATTCGCAGTCTTGCAAGAACTATTTCAGTCATATTATTCCAGTCATGTTGCCATCTCTGATGTATGGTATTTTGGTTAATTGTTGTTATGTCTTTGTAGTACAGTTCATAAGGTGGGTAGGTGTCTTCCTGGGTCGCAAGTTTGGCATGTAAGTCAGCAGTCGTGCTCAGACCAAGGTTTTCATGTCCTGGCAGCCACCATAAAGATATATGTTTTCCTAGTGAGTGTAAGTAATGAATGTGTTGTTTAATTTCAGTACAAGTAGGGTGTAACGTGTACATGTTTTGTAGTGACTGAAGTGAACTCAGAGAGTCTGTGAAAATGATTAAGTGTCAATGTTGTGTTGATGGGATATTCTTTAGTGCAAGGAGTATGGCATGTAATTCCGCTTCATATATGCTGCAACTTGGAGGTAATTTTTGAGAAAAAGAATTGCCATCTACAATCGCTTCAGCTCCTACACCATTATCTGTTTTCGATCCATCAGTGTAAATTTTGAGATAGTGTTCGTGTTTTGTTACAATTTCTTTGAAATATTGGACATAAAAAAGAATTGATGATGGTTCCGTCTTTTTGTGTTGTGAATGGTAGGTTAATGTCAAAGTTTGTTACTGTCCAAGGTGGTATCGATATGAGTCTGTGAGGTTTACTGTCCAAATGTAAAAATCCGAATAGCTCTTTTATTTCTTTGAATTTCACAGAAAAAGGTGGGGCGTGATTTCTCCTTTGTTCATACAAATCTGCATTAGTTTCTTCTTTTGTATTTACAGCACATGATAGCGTTAACATTTTATAAAAATAACTTGCTGACAATATAGCTCTCCTAATGGTCAGTGGAGGTTCATTTGCTTCAGCATACAGACTATAAACAGGGCTAGACCTGCACCTAATGCCAACCGAAGTCCTGCATTATGTATGGGATTGAGTATGTTCAGAGTACTGGGCTTGGCAGACGAGTATGCTATGCATCCATCGTCCAGTAATGGCCTGGTGAAACAGCGATAGACAGTTAGCATTACTTTCCTGTCAGTGCCCCATTTTGTATTACTTAGAATTCTTAAAAGATGCAATGATTTTTTACATCTCTTAACAAGTTCCTTAAGATGGTGCACCCATGAGAGTCTGTCATAGCATAATCAATAGTGAGAGCTTTCTTTTCCAGCCCTATCCCAACATTACATTCAACACAATAGATGAAAACAACCTAAATTGCAATGGCACACTTGTGTCAGTGCACAGGATGGCTAGAGATAAATGCAACAGGCTTTGGGTTGTAGATCATGGTGTTGTAAATAACTTTGACGACGCACGACAAATATGCCCATCCAAAATTGTCATCTTCGACTTGTCTACAAATGAAGCGGTGAGTGTATACAAATACTTTGGCAATTGATAATTATTACATTAACCTGAATATGGTCCTACCAGTGTAAGGTCACCAAAGGTATTTTTTAGTAAATCTGTACTGAACCTAAATTTTAAAACTTTCTTCTTAATTTACCAAAAATTTTAAAAAATGAGCTGTCTCCTTATTAATGCATGCCACTTAATTATCATCAAGCTATCAAAGAGATTATTAATTTGACAAAACTTCTTTTGTATAGTATATGTGCTTTATCTGTTGTAGCTATTCTTTTTAGCTTCAATTTGACGTGGTGTTGGTAGTGGAAGGTGTTGTTTACGATTTACAAGACAAATTGCCATTATTATATTCAAGATATTTATTCAGGAGAATAAATAAAAGCCAAGACCTTCCTTTTAACAATTTTGTTGAATTGAGACACATCTTAGTCATGATTTTACTACCTCCTCCATCTCAAAATATGGAAACGCTGTTTTAATTTTAAACAAAAAACAAACAACATAACTTTGCTGGATCCCTTCTGCTTGAATCTCCTTATAAATATAGATTTCCTATTTCCATGATTGAACCTTGCCAAACGACTGAAAAATAAAAATGGCACAGAATAATATGAAAGAAAAGTAATATAATCTCAATTTTATGTTGTTTTTTTTTATAATGAACTATTAATAATTTGAGATGAATAAGAGACATCATACACTGTCACATTTCTATTCAAATGTATTTTTTTAACAGGTAAGGATTATTCTAATCCCTGCAAGCGTGGTAAGTCCTAAAGCGATCTTGGCAGCTATAGTTATTGATGATGTGGTGGCCTCTACTGGCAACACTACTACTTGTGATGGCCTCTATGCCTACATTGCTGACACCACTGGGATGGCAATTATTGTGTATCAAGATTCAGGCAGTAATTCTCCAGGCAGCTTCCACAAAATCACACATCCGTATATGGCACCTGATCCAGATGACTATGTTAAAGAAGTAGGATTGCATTATAGTAACTAAAAAATTGCACTCATTATCAAAATTATAAAGCTAATGAGGAAAGAAACACAAAGAATATAATAGCGTTTCCAAAATGCTTGAAAACTTTTAGAAATAATGTCGCCACCAGGATTAATTAGATTAAGACAAGACAGATTTGGATAGACACATTTATTGAACAGAGCAGACATGTTCACACAACGTGGGCGGGGACATAACAGACAGAGCCCGCTAAGTAAGCTTGTACACATAGGACAAACTGTGTTGACAATAACAAACATATATTATATTAATTTTACTTAAACCATTGCTAGATTATATATCTAACAAAAATACAAATTTTCATAAGTTAAAACTGAGACCGTCTATTGCTAACAAAAAATCACATACCAAGCAAACATATGTTTTGGTTACATATGGTTAACACCAACATACAAACAGAACTGAGTATGAATTATGTAACGCAAACAATGCTTTTGTAACTATTATGACTAGAACTAGAAATTAATTATTTTACAGGGCCTTCACAATTGAGATTTATAATCAATGTCCAGGGGCCACCTCTGCTGAAGGGTATTTGTTTTATTTATAAACCACTAAAAGACCCTACATTCAATTAAATGAGGCGTCGACTTTCAAAGAAGGATTTGTCTAAATCGTAAAACTATTCTAGGGACACAGAAAAGTCTAAGCTAGTATAATCCCTTTAGGAAATTATATTTACGAGGCCACACTAACATTCATTTCCTTATTTTTGATGAGATTTAATGAACATCCCAAAAAAAGTTTTTGCTGTGAGGGGAAAAAAAAAGAATTTTTAGAAAATAAATTAATTTGATGACAAAATGGACTTAACCCATTTTGAAAGTCATCACCTCAAATATAAATGAACCAAGAATGTGCTGACAAAATGTTTGCTTCATTGTGATTCGGAATTTTATAAGGATTCAATAATTTAAAAAAGTAGCCTAATTGCTACAAAAGGGAATTTTTGTTATCCGTCTTCAGCTGAAAAAAATGCAAAATGCATTACCTGAATTAAAACAAGGGCCTATAACTTATATTGATTAAAAATACACTTTATTCTGAAGGTAGCATAGTGAGAGGAATAAATATTAAAAAAAATTGTGGACAAGGGGACAAGAACCTGGTCAAAAATGTTTTATTAACATTTTATGTTTCTTCGATATTCCAGAATTGAATAAAGTAGACTCTCCCTTATCCAGCGTACTCTTATCCATCGCTCTCTCTAATCCGGCGGTCTCCGAGAGGAATGAGTTCCTAACTAGCCAATCATTTTTTTGCCGAGTATTTCATTGAATGGAAGTCGAAGAAGGCATATATGTTTCGTTTTAGAGGCAGGAAATTGTGTTTCTACTGAGAAAATAAATGTTCTACTCAGGCACCTGCGGCTGGAATGCCTCTGATATACTCCAGCAAGGATTTACATATTTTGAATTTATTTTATAATTCCCTACATAAATTTTACCTAAATATGCAAATAAATATATTAAAAATGGTACATATTATTATATCCTCAAATAATAAGGTTTTTCAAATACATAAGTGACAGCTTCTAACTGAATCCTCTAATCCGCTGTTTTCTCTAGCCCGACTGTACCCCGGTCCCAACCACTCCGGATTAGGGAGTGTCTACTGTATATATTCTTTTTTTATGTTCATTATTTATTTAAATTTTTAACGTCCATTATTATTAACTAAGAATTTTGGGACGGATTATCTATAGGTTACCACCCTTTTCTAGCCAGGATAGGGCTGATGCCTTTTCTTTTTTTCTAAAGAAAAGCCACCACCCTATAGTGGGAATTGACACCACGACCTTTGGCACGGAGTGTTCAGTGCTCATGCCTTAACACTCACAGCCACCGGGCCTCCTATGTTCATGATTATTAACTTTTATGTTCATTATTACTGGGCTTTCTATTAGTTGCTACACTTTAAATTTATCCTTAGAGAAGAAGGGGATTCTTTCAGTGTTCTATTGTTGAGAGGATAACTTACCCCTCACTGGATTAGAATCAGTATATTGAAAGTTGTATTGATACACCAATGCTGAGGTTCTTCTAGGGATAACTCACCACTTTCTTATTTTCTGTTTTAGGTACAAAACGAAGAATTTGCTTCCTTCAAAGGAATCACAGGAATGGATTTGGCAAGCAAAGGCAAGAACAGTAAAGTGTACTTTCAAGCTATTAGTTCAGAAAAAGTCTATGCCGTGGCAACTTCGATTCTCCAGCAGCCTCCTCCAGGCAATGATCCAAGGCGACTTAATATAACTAGAGCTTCTACAAAAGAATCGAGTGGAACTGGACTGTACGTGGATTCTACGGATGGCTGTGTTTATTTCAATCCCATAACGCTGGGAACAATCGTTGGATGGAATCCAAACACACTTATTCAAAGGTAATATTATCATGAATTGCATAAAATTTCCAAAACTAAAGCTTTAACTGGTGAAGTAGACAGAAGTTCTACAAAACTTCACTTTAAATATATTTCTTTATTCTCTACCCAACATGCGCCATACCTTTTTGGTGTATCTTCTTACCACATATCTTTATTTTTCTTTAAATTTTCATCCCATCATTTCAAGTAAAATCAGACATGGTTATGACAACAAACTAAACAATAACTTTTGTCACATAAAATATACACTAAATAACAGGATACTAAATAGAAGCATGCACAGAATATTGAGAACAGATAAATTAATTAGCATTTCCTTGTTCTCTTATTAATTATGAACATACTTTTCATTTTTATAAAATAAACACTTTAGGAAAGGGAATAAATATAACGAAAAGAAAAAAATAAAGAAAGTGTTTATATCATTAAAATTGAAGAATGTTATGAATAAAAATGCTTCACCAAAAAATAAAACAATTCAAGCTCATTTTTATTATTTTATTTGATAAAAAATAAACAGTTTATCTTAATCAATAGCCAAGAGGTTTCTTTTAATTTTTATGGCTGTGTTCTTCTAGAAATTAATTTTAAATATGTGACTTATAGATTGATCAGCTGACTTATGCCTTGGTGAAAGGTTTCCTCCTCAAGTTATTATTTATAAAGTATTCACTGAAGAGGCGCCAAAAGGGTTTTGATACATGTGGGGGGAAATAATTAATGAAATGAGCTCCTGCTTATTTCCCCAATTCTTGGTGAAAGCCATTTCTTGTCATTTAATTACACTTTTTTTTCATCCAAGTATATCATACCAATTTATTTTGAAAATTGAATAATGCTTATTATTTTGGGGAAACAAGAACATGTCAATCTCTTCTCCATTCACTATTGTTCATTTAATGCATAACACTCTATACTAATTGAATACAAACATTTTATTTTCAGAACTATAGCAAAAAACTCAACATCGATCATAATTGTAAACGATTTCAATCAAGCTAACTCTTCTACGACATACGCCATAAGTTGGGCTATTCAGAAAATTATAAATCAAGATACCGACCCAAATGAAATAAATGGCTTTCTTCTCAGGCTTAATTTGATTAACTGAGCTCTTATGCCAGGAATCATGTTAAAATATATTGTTTAAATGTATTATCATTTACCAGTCCATAAGTATGAAAATCATGCTAATTATATATCTGTAATGAATGTGAAAATAAATTTAACATAATAATTGATCATTTATTTCAAAATAACTTCATCAAATTCTTATTGCAAAGATATCACTTAAAGATTTAGCATTGACCATCAGAGGAAGATGTATTTTTGAAAACTGGGATTCTACCAGTAGGTGTGCTAGGTATGTTGATGATACGTATTTTCTGAGTAGGAAATTATTCAAGAACACAGAATGATTCATGAGTATTTTAAAGAAAAATGACCTAATATTTTTTGGAATGGAATACAAAAAGTCTGAAACAAGCTTCATTTTTCATTTATAAAAATATGTTGTACATATTGTAATCCAGTGCCTTTTATATTTTAGCATTTCCATGAAAATACAGTTTAATCTGGAATGCTAACCTAGACGCTTGTATATAATGGGTGGTGTGATTAAAATGGAGTTGATGCTACCACATCAATATTTTGAAATTGTAACTACCTTTAGTGTGATTAAACCGGTGATACAACTACCCCTATAAACATATCGGTTTTCCCGGAGAGGTAGTAACAACTTCGTTTTTGGTGTGATAAAAGGGAAGCTACAACTACCTAGGAGTAGATACATCTTTGTTTTCTTGAAGTCTGAGGAGGAGCAGACATCACTTTTGTCAGCTATTCTTCAAGATCAGAATTATTACTATATTTATTATTACTTTGGTTCAGGGACGTATATAGGAAAATTTTTTCGAGTAACGGGGAATTTGGGGCTATTTTACACCCAAGCAAATTTATTTTTTCTGGAGTAAGTGATATTATTGAATTTATTTTTGACGGATTTTTACCGTCAAAAATACCGTGCGGAAGGCTGCAGATATAGAACGTGTTTTAGGGCAACTGAAACAAAGATTCCCAATTCTTGGCAATTACGTAAACATAGCACTTGAAAGAATACCAAAACTAGAAATGAGCTGTGCTGTACTGCATAATATTGCTAAAAACCTTAAAGACCCTTTAAATTTTGAGGAATTTGACCTCGTTGCAGACAGTGTAGCAACAAAAGTTCGTGGAGAAGAAAAGCGAAATAAAATGCTACCTACCCTTTCTATCTTCAAATTATCAAAATGCCTTACGCCTAATTAATTAGTATATTTGATTGAATATAATACCAATAAATCAAGTTGTACATTACTAACTTTGTTTATTAAATCAATATAATTTTTTATATAATAAATCTCTATCTAGAGATTTCTTTCTCTTCAGATGACATTTTGCACAAGTTAACTACTGCTCAACGACAAGAATGAATATGTGCCTAGCAGTGACTGACAAGGAAGTGTACTACTAACGAAAACAGTAAATAAAAGCTGTAGGAATAGGAAAGGGTCGACACGTTCCAACATGAAAGGTAGATACTACTACAGGGTAGTTGTATCTACCCCGTAATTGTAGCTTCAGTTTTCCAGCTACCACTCCATCTAGGGTAGTTGTAACTACGGAGTGGTAGCCTTTCTTTAATCACATCCATGTGAGTTGAAGCTAAAACTACACCGTAGTGTCTACGGTGTTTTTATAACACCACCCATTGTGTCTCCCCTGTTCCCACATTTAGTTTTATAGACAAAGCTTTCTATACTTTCCATTTAGCACTAATTCAAAAACATATACTGCAGCTATCCTCAACAGATTAATGGTTGTTTATAAGAAACAACCATCAAGTCTAGCTTAAGGGAAAATTTATCTTTAGAGATGCCACAAAATATTGTAATATAATAATAATAATAATGGAAACATTTTCCATTACTATTTTGGTTAATAATATTACCAAAAAAGTTTACAGAGAAATTAAAATAAATATGAAGATTCGTTTGCGAAATGTATTTACACAAATTAATTATCATTACCATTAGCGATTACTCTTTCGCACAATGTAAAACAAATTATCAAATTGACTTTACTGGTATTAGGTTATTCATAAGTTATAGGAAGACTCAAAAATTACCTATTTGTCTATTAATAATCAAAACTCAAATAAACAACAGGGTTTTAAAAAACAAATATAGATCATTTGCACAAATCATGTCGAGTCATAAATCCTAGGATTAGTGCCTCTCTGGGAATAACTTCTACCTGCACACATTATTATTAATAGGAGCTAGTAATCACTCCTGTAGGCATATTTTTTATTTTTTTTTTAAATCGTTTATTGGTTCCAATTTACAAACCCATAACCATTATGAGAAGAAGGCAGCCGAATCTCACCATCACATGGCGCAAAAAACAGGAGTGACGAAAACACTAGCACACAGAGCTATATCCCTGTGCAGCAACGAAACACTCCTAAGAGCAGAGCTGGAACAATTAACAGAGGACTTAGCCAGCAATGGTTATGACAGGAAGAAATTGGCCCGGACTATAAGGACAGCGAAGGATCGACACCGAGATGAAAACAACACGAGAGAAACAGAACAACGACGCAGAATTACCCTGCCATACGTCAGTGGTGTCAGCGAAAACTTAGGCAGATTATTCAGGAAACATGAAATAGAGGTCGCCTACAAACCGCTTAACAAAATTGGGGATTGGCTGAGCAAAAGCATGGATAAGCAGCGGCTACAAGACCAGGGTGTATACCTTCTACCGTGCGACTGTGGGAAGGTGTATATAGGACAGACAGGGAAGAAGGTAGCCACCCGGCTTGGACAGCACGCTGTTGACTGCATGCTGGGACGCACGAAATACTCTGCAGTGGCAACACACGGAGAAGAGTGCCCCAAGCAAATCCTCTTTGACCAAGCCAAGACCCTAGAAAAAGAAGACGCACTGACTAGAAGACAAATCAGGGAGGCGATTGAAATCCAGAAGTATCCGGCCAATTTCAATAGAGTACAGTACCCAAACACAAAAATAGCCGCATATATACAGCACATCCATGTCACATTCAAAGGCACTAAAACAAGCTGAATAGGTTTGCGCAGACGTAGTAGGCTAACTGCGACGAATCAACATCACAGTTAACCCGACCAAGACAGACGCACTACTCTTCGCCTTTCATGGCAATTCCACACAAGCACGCCCCAAGTACTTCACGGTTAGAAACAAAAGAAACAAGTTAATAAGACATATCAATTACTTGGGGATACATTTAGGAACACACCTCAGTTTTCATACACACTTGACCAAGAAGCTAAAGCTTGTCAGGACGAATGCCCGCTCTCTCGGTTACTTACTCAACTTATCAAACCTCTCAATCAGACTAAAGCTACTCATCTACAAAGGAGTCTTACGACCAGCATTACTCTATGGCACACCACTCTTTCGGTTTCTGAACCCCTCAATACTCAGAACACTACAGTCATTTCAGAACCGAATACTCAAGACAATAACACGGAGCACTTCCCACAAGAAACTCAAGGCCCCAAACATACAAAAACTTTTAGAAATACTAACAGTCTCTGAATTCATAAAACGACGTCACATTAAATTCTTTGACGGACTTAAGTATCATCCACTTTTTAACGACGTCACACCACCTGGACGACCAGGACGCTGGCAAGGACCAACAGAGTTTACACGACGACTAGTAGACGTACTAGAACATAACACATTTTAGCTGACCATAGGAACAAATCACAGCACACTTAAACACTGACGCCAAGACAGTTTGACTGACCTTCTTCCCCTTTCTTCTTTCTCTACTCTCCGACTATCCTTCGTTTTACCTCCTCCTCTATCGCTGTGCCCCATACAGCACATTACACATACCTCCCTTTTGGGAATTCTACACCTTTTCTCCCTTTACATACCGCCTTCAAGTGCATTATGCAGTATAAGGACACCTCCTCCCTCTACCTGTGGCCCTTACACACGCCTGTTGTGTTCGAGGTCCTTAGTTTTCTTTTGCATTTCTGCACGTTTTTCTTTCATCTTCGTTTTCATCATGCCCTTCCATGCATGCTTTTTATTTCTCTGTCATCTAAAGTGGGGTTTAGGGGAAAAAAAAAAAAAAAAAAAAAAAACGGACTCATTCCCTTACCGACCAGCAAGGATGAATGACTGCCAGAAGAAGCCGGAGAGGAATCCGGCGAAATATTGGGATGACAGGAGGAGCAAGACCGCTGAAGACAGATTCCGAATGAACAACACATTTAATTCCTAGCGAAGTAGCTTAAAAAACAACATATATATATATATATATATATATATATATATATACATATATATATACATATATATATATACACATGTATATATATATATATACATATATATATATATATATATATATATATATATATATATTTGTCTGTTCGCTCATTTCCGTAATATTAGAATATGTTATTATTTATTATTCAAAAGCTAAATTTAGTAAGCTTTTGAATGGTTATATTGTACTTCCCACGATTTCGTAACTGTTTTGAAGATATTAAGGGGGGAAAATGGTGCTAATACCTACCGATAGCTGCTATATTCCTTCACTAATCGCTCTCGAGATAAGAACGGAACCGCGCTAAGATGAAGCAGTTCCTGCGGGTCGGACTTTTTTGCAGACAAATTAATGTATTATGTTTATATTATAATATATTTTTTTTTTTTTTTTTTTTTTTTACGGCGCATCTACATCTAGGTCATTAGCGCCAATATAAATATTATATTTATAAGAAGAGCAAGTCACTTTAATTGCGGTGTAAAATATTGTTGCTAGCTAAATCTAAGTATTATATCGTCGATACAAAAGCAAACTAAGGAATGTGAAAATCACCACTTTTCAGAGTGGAAAAGTATTTATTCATAACTTTTTTTTGGACAGTCAAATATTCGGCAGATTTGACCTTTTGATAGTGGAATACTTTCCCTTAAATAGATTGAAGTCAGATTGAAGAATTTGCCGTAAATAAGTCCAGCAGAAATTATTAAAGATGGACAATGAAAGATGCATTTTTTCATATTCTTTAGTTTGCATTTGTATCGACGATATAAGCACAACGGAAAAAATGGCAGGAAAAAATGGTGCTAATGGCTCAGATTTCGATGCACCATAAAAGAAAAAAAAAAAAAAAAAAATAAGGACAATATACGAAGATTCCGAACCATTTCATGTCTGTTAATAAAATATTTTATTCTAATCCCAATAACGCTACACTTATACACAAATAATTTGTTTTTAGGTATCTATTTAATACGAATAAAATAAGGTTATAATGAGCGATCCGCTGTGGCATACACCAAGTACTACCACCGTGTGGAATGCAACTAGTATAGACCGGTACGTCAGTACCACAGTTCTGATACTGGCAAAAATTAGAAATCCTACATTCCTAAGGTTGTTTGGAGGCTTATCTTTATGACTCTAGAAAGGGACTTACAGATGACGTGGGTACACTGGGGGCTTCCTGGACAGGGAAAATGGCCCCCACCCTAAGCCTCCTAGCTCCTCACCTTCGAATTCATATGATTTTGTTCAATGAATTAAAAAAAATAAATAATAAATAGATAAAAACTGCTGAAAATAGGGATTACCAAAAACAATTCTAAAGAACGAAATCAACACCAGTACAGTAATCTAGATATTCATAGGGCATCTTCGAATTCCAAGATGCCGTTGAAAAAAAATATTGTTTCTATTTATACGTATCCTGTTTTATTGACTAATACATTTGACTACTATAAGCAATCACAAAAATAACGAGCAGTGAAAAAAAAACTGTAGGAAACACACAAAAAGATTCGTTCAAATAAACGAAATTACCTATGTTTTAAGCACTTATTTCTCCAAATATGACCATCACATCGCAAATGTCTTCAAAACATTTTTTGTAGAGAATTTAGTAACCTTTCGAATGGTAATCTTTTGCTTGCCAAGATTCCGAACCGTTTACGTGATATTAATGAAAATATACGAAGTTCCCAAAACTTTTCATGACTAAAAATGAAATATTTTATTTTAATCCTTCCTTTACTCCATACGTAACCAAATTTTCAACATATTAGTTTTGATAAAATTCAAACATGCAGAAAATGTTTCAATTGAATCCGATGATTCTAAGTACCAAAATCAAAGACAAAAAGAACAGTTCGAATAAGCGAAATCAATTACTTTAAAGTTTTAAGCACTTATTTCTCCGATTGACATCGCCTAATCAAAACATTCATCAGAACCTTTTTTGCAGAAAATTTAGTAAGCTTTCTAATGGTATTCTTCCGTTTACCAAGATTCTCAACCTTTTTCGACATATTAACGAAAGTATACAAAGTTACCAAAACTTTTTATGTCTGTTAATAAAATATTTTATTCTAACCCTTCCTTAACTCCAAACGTAACAAAAATGTCAACATATTAGTTTTAATGAAAGTAGAACATGCAGAAAATGTTTAAACTGAATCCCATGATTCTAAGTACCCAAACCAAAAACGTTATTCAAAAACTATTTTTCCAATTTTCTCGAAAACGGTTAATGCTATCGCCTTGAAAATGGTTTCATTCGTTTTCTTAGGCCAAGAAGCATGTAAAACGAGTACTTACAAGAATTCAAAAACGTAAGCGTTACGATTTTTTTTGCGCAAATTTCGCCCCAAACGCCATCTTCCAGTGGGCGGATTTTGCTGGTTAACTACCTTGACCTTTCAAATTAGACGAATGATTTTTGTACCAAATTTCATCAAAATCGGACCATTCGTCTGGGAGCTAGAGAGCGAACAGACAAATATATATATATATATATATATATATATATATATATATATATATATATATTATTGATGTTTTCCGGTAGTGGGGTTGCTTAATTCCAGAGGGTGAATCAAAATTCAGTCTTCCCACAAATGTTCTCTTTATTTTGCACTAGGCCTTTCAACGCAAATGTGCCATCATCAGGTGCTAACAACAAATAAAAACATGCATGTTTTTATTTGTTGTTAGCACCTGATGATGGCACATTTGTGTTGAAAGGCCTAGTGCAAAATAAAGAGAAAATTTGTGGGAAGACTGAATTTTGATTCACCCTCTGGAATATATATATATATATATATATATATATATATATATATATATATATATAATATATATATATATATATATATATATATATATATATATATATATATATATATGTGTTAACTTTCAAGCTGCTTCGCTGGGAATTAGATGTGTTTTCTGCAACTCGGCTTCTTTCTCCAGCGGTCTAAACCACCAAACCTTACCAACCAGCAAGGATGAGTGACTGCCAGAAGAAGCCGGAGAGGAATCCGGCGAAATATTGCGATGAAAGGAGGAGCAAGACCGCTGGAGAAAGAAGCCAAGTTGCAGAAAACACACACATGTTTATATATATATATATATATATATATATATATATATATATATATATATATATATATATACAAATTTTAACCGCTATCATTTTCGGTCTCTAGGGGTTCTGAAACGCAAAATTTTTAGCGCTTCCCAATGGGGGAGGGAGGAACCGCGCTAAAAAATTCACAATTATTTTGTAATTTCAAAATTATTCCTATGGGACTTGTGTCCCGGAATAAGAATAAACTTTCCATATCATTTAATTTAATTTCAAGCTGTGATTTTGAAGTCCTTTAGCTTAAGAACCTGTGCGCAAAGCAGGAAATTCTTTGCTCAAATCCTAGCCCGCAGATTTAATTTGCCTGAAAAATGAACATTTGAATCTTAAAATACTTAATAATGAGTTTCAAACATTAAATAAAATTATATTGGTATGAAAGAGGAACCCAATAAGCTGGCACGGTATCTACTGGATGCTGGCCTGCCTGAAAATGTAGCACGAAGGATGCATTATGTTGGTATACCTGACCTCAATTAGCTTGAACACATGAGAACAAAACATAGTTCCCATTACACAGCATTGATTACAGAGAGGTATTAAACAACAACTGAAGAACTTTTAAATTGTACATTAAATTAACAACAATTATGAATATTTCAATAGAATAATTATTTTGAATTTTTCTTAATCATGTTATTTTAATCTTTGTTCGTATTTAATGGTATGAATTAATCTGACAATTGTAAGCTCAATCGATATTTTTTTTACAACATCCAGTTTCTCATGCCCTTTATTAATCTTTTTGTTTCATTTTTTTTTTTTTGTTATTGCGAATGTAAACGATATTTACTCAAGGCATTAACCAAGGTCCTCGCCTTGAACATAGGTTCAGCACAAGGCTGCACCTACATTGGACCCGTATTTCACCCAATCCGATCCGATCCAATCCGATTCGTTTGACCGACAACGGCCGACGTGAGTGCCTACATTGGTCCCGACCCGATCCAATCCGATCCAGCCACAGCTCGGCGGTAATGGCCTCGTAGTGAAATAAAAATGAGTGATTAATTTAAGAAATACCATCTAATAAGGATAGAAACCTTGGATTAGGTTGAATGTTGAAGGTATGAAGGAGGAGTTGAGAGGCCAATAAATCTTCTGGAAGTACATCAGTCCGTAAAAAATAAATCTTAGTGCAACAGTTAATTTTTAACTGTTACAATACGATAATAGATGCACCAGTATTTATATTTTAAAATTATTTATAAGAAAGGCACCTAGAAGGTTATAAGCATTGGAAGGTTATAAACATCTTTCCACGTAATTTAATAAACAAGGGAAACACAAATAAAAAATGTGAATTGAAAAAGTTTTTATAAATTTTATTAGCTTTCATTGAAAAAAAAAAAAAAATCATTGAAATAGGTTAAGATGTAGAGGCTGTAGACCTTTTTGAAACAAAATATGTTGTTTGGTGCCACAGTACATAATGTTGTTTGGTGCCACAGTACATAATGTTGTTTGGCGCCACAGTACGTAATGTTGTTTGGTGCCACAGTACGTAATGTTGTTTGGTGCCACAGTACGTAATGTTGTTTGGTGCCACAGTACGTAATGTTGTTTGGTGCCACAGTACGTAATGTTGTTTGGTGCCACAGTACGTAATGTTGTTTGGTGCCACAGTACGTAATGTTGTTTGGTGCCACAGTACGTAATGTTGTTTGGCGCCACAGTACGTAATGTTGTTTGGCGCCACAGTACGTAATGTTGTTTGGTGCCACAGTACGTAATGTTGTTTGGTGCCACAGTACGTAATGTTGTTTGGTGCCACAGTACGTAATGTTGTTTGGTGCCACAGTACGTAATGTTGTTTGGTGCCACAGTACGTAATGTTGAGGACAAAAATCGAAAAATGAACTATTTTTCTAAGGGATCCTAATGCTTCAAATGACATGTACAATGTCCAAATTTATTGAAAATGAAAGAGTTAGAACTTTTAAGCCACTTCAAATGGGCTTAACTCGCGCCCAAATTTGCCCTTTCAATGTTTACATAAAAGTGGTTGGAACTAGCCTTCCGTTATTCGTTTCTTTACCTTCTTTTCTTTTTCTACATAATTTGAGATGCATGTGTGCACGAAAATACCTTTTCAAAAAACCAAGACAAAGAAAACAAAAACTCCGACAGAGATCTTACTATCGACAATTTCACGGCGGCCTTTTAGCGCGTTTCCTCCCTCCCTTATATATATATATATATATATATATATATATATATATATATATATATATATTGTTATTGAAAAGCAGTCAATATTTGTTACCGCAAGCAAAAAACCTCCTTTTGTCTTTATTCCTCGACTCCTTGTTCAGATAATTGGTCGAATGGGATTATGCATGGTTTGATCACTTATCTTCCAAGGAACAGTTATATTGTTGCACAATGAATTGCGTATTGCAACACGAATATTCTCTTAGGTGCGAGGTTTTCAGCTTCTAAAACTAGTCCCAGTTTAAAATCAAGAAACGTGCAAAATATTTTCCAGGAAACCTTTTCCCTCGAACTTGTTCAATTTCCTTGGCTTATCACAGCATAAATAACTTATCTGTTTTGTTGAACGTAATACTAAGGGATTAAACACTTTTTCGTCCAATATACTATTAGGAAATGTGTCATGTCAGCGTCTTGGCCCAGAGCTATTTGTAATGATTGGAAATGAAACAGTTAATATTTTGTTTTGAAATTTCTTGAAAATTTTAAACAGTTCTCCGTAACCAAATGAAAAGGAAACTGACTGTTCCCAACAGGAAATTACTCACACCGCCTCCTCGCTCAATCTTAATGGAAGCTCTATTTAAAGCACTTTCAACTTTCAAACACCGACTTGTCACACTCAGATTATTGCATAGAAAATTGTATAAGAATTGTTTTTGTAGGAAATTTAGTTGGCTTTAGAATAGTTACCTTCTACTAACCAAGAATACCTAATAATTTTCGAGATATTTAAGAAACTATACGAAAATTAATTAACTATACGTAATTTCTGCTGTATTGTAACGAAACGCGGTATACGTCATTGGTAACGCATGAGAATGAAGTGTTGTAAAAATGAACTAAATCGGTCTATCCGAAAGGGGGGTTTACTCTATGATTTAATAGAATTAGCTTGCCAGACGTAGGTTGGCAATAAATTGTTTTTGTTATTTTACGTAACCAGTTTTATTGTCAAATAAATTATCCAACTATAAGCAATTAAAAAATAACAAGGAATAAAACAGACAAAAAAACCGTTCGAATAAACGAAATCAATTACTTTAAAGTTTTAAGCACTTATTTCTCCGATTCACATCGCCTAATTAAAACTTTCTTTAGAACCTTTTTTGTAGAACCTTTTTTGTCCAGGTAAGATTGTAAATCATGACCTTTCAAGACTTTACTACACACAGGAATGGCGTTAGTGACCTTAAGGTTTGACACGCCATTATAATAATTAATAAAAAAAAAAAAAGACTGGTGGGACCAAAATAATAACTGCTTCTATTTTAATCTTTCCAAATTAGACTAGGGATATGAAAGGAACCGCGCTAAGATGATGCAGTTCTTGCGAGACGGACGTATATATATAATTTATATGATATATATTTCTATCATAAGCAATAAGGGTGTGTTTACATCTGACACTTCTTGCAGGAAATATATCTCAGGTGTCCGGTATAATAATTATGATAATTCTCTACCCAACGTCTGAGAAATATTTCCTGCTATAAGTGTCAGATTTAATGCTTTATGTTACTATGCTATGTTATGCTATGCTATTCTTACTATGACTCATTGTAAGAATTTATAAGAAGAACTAAAATTGTTCAAATCTCCTATTTGTATTTTTGAGGACAACCAGCCTAACATTATGTCATAACCTGAATTTGGAATATTAATGCAGCCTAATTATTTCAATATGTTTTTAATTATTATTTTTACATCTGTGTTACAAAACTACTTCAGTCCACTTCTTTCTTATGTACAAAGCAATAAACTTCTACAACCATTAAGCAATTGCCCTTCTCACACATTAAAATGGCTGAAACTCATGAAACTAAACGTTCTAATCATTTACACATTAAATATATTTTTATTAGAGATCGTGTTCTTAATAAAGTCCTCAAATTTATATATGTAGACACTGCCAAGGTAGCTGATATAATGTGACAAAGCCTTTTAGTGTCTGTAAACTTCAATTCTTTGGTTATTAAGAAATGTAGAATTTCAGGAGGTGGGGTTGGTCTCAATTCTATATGCTCCTTGTAAGTAGAGGTGACAATGGCTGATGTGACTGACACTGTATAAATGGCGACGCATCTGTTGTTTTCTGTCTGCTCCTTGTTATCCAAATAATTCTTGATCATTATGGATTTCTAGCTTCATATTTGGCAAGCTATTAAAATATAAATATACATATATAAAACAACTTTTAAAGGTAGAAAAATGAAGGAATACATAGTATCAAAAACCAATTTAATCAAAATAGAATTAATATACAATAAATATTACACAGCGTTTACATTTCTTTTTACAAATTATTCAAATACATTGAAAATGCACTTAGCATTATGAAAAATGCTTCATAAAAATATTTCTTTGTCTCATAAATTTTGTTGTTTTCTCGAATGCTGATAACCAAGCATTGTTAAATTATGGTGGTGCGCATTCAGTTTCTATCTAGCCATTTCAAGAATCTGTAAGTAAACAATTTTAATTAGCTTATGACTGAAATATGTCTTTTGGCTTAAAGTTTAAGCACTTATTTCTCCGATTGAAATCACCTAATCAAAACTTTCTTCAGAACCTTTTTAGCGCGGTTCCTCCCTCCCTTCATAGTTTGTAGAGCATTTCGTAGGCTTCTGAATGGTAACCTTCCGCGACAAGGGTGGTAACCGGTAGATAACCCGTCCTAAAATTCGTTGTTAATAATAAATGGACGTTAAAATTTAAATAAATAAATAACCTTCCGTTTACCAAGATTCTCAACCGTTTTCGAGATATTAAGGAAAGTATACGAAGTTCCCAAAGCTTTTCATGTCTATTAAAAAAATATTTTATTCTAACCCTTCCTTAACTCCAAACGTAACCAAAATATCAACATATTAGTGTTGATGAAATTAGAACATGCAGAAAATCTTCAACTGAATCCCATGATTTCAAGTACCCAAACCAAAAAGGTTATTCAACAACTATTTTTCCAACTTCCTCGAAAACGGTTAAAGCTATAGCCCTAAAAATGGTTTCATTCCTTTTCCTAGGCCAAAAAGCCTATAAAACGAGTACTTGCATATATGAAGTAAACGCAACGATTTTTTTCGCAAGAATTTCGCTTCAAAAACCATGTTCTCTACAAAAAAGTCCGACTCGCAGGAACTGCGTCATCTTAGCGCGGTTCCAGTTTTTTTTTTTTTTTTTTTTTTTTTTTTTTTTTTTTTTTTTTTACGGCACATCTACATCTAGGTCATTAGCGCCGACATCCAGGGTGTAGCGAGGAATTTCACCAGCGAGCCGTGGGATGATAAAATTCCTGCCGGAGGTTGGGAATCGAACCCACCATCTCCCGCTTATGAATCCAAGGCGCTAGCCATTAGACCACGGGAGACCCCGGTTCCTGTTCATATCCCTATTCTCATTTGAAAATTATAGAATAGAAACAGATAATATTTTCCTCGGCCTTTGTTCAAAGGGTTTTATGGCTGGCTATACCTGGGGTCAGGTCCGCAAGACCCTAGAATCCTCATCTACCGATACTTCATTTCATACGTTTCAATGAATTGGAAAATATCAAATATTTTCACACATTCCTGTGTTCTTTTACTATAGTAATAATTGTACAGATAAAATCAATTAAAAAATAAAATAAAAAAACCAACAGCATAAAGGCAATTGAAAATATTCAAAAGACGTCAACGAATCTTTTTCTCTTGGCAAGCTATATTTCTAACAATGAATTGTTTTTCTTATTTTGCCTAATCTGTTTTATTGTAAAATACATTATCCAACTATAAGCAATTAAAAAATAACAAGGAATAAAAACAGACAAAAAGAACAGTTCGAATAAGCAAAATCAATTACTTTAATGTTTTAAGCACTTATTTCTCCGATTGACATCGCCTAATCAAAACTTTCATCAGAACCTTTTTTGTAGAGCATTTAGTAAGCTTTCTAATGGTATTCTTTCGTTTACCAAATTCTTAACCTTTTTCGAGATATTAAGGAAAATATACAAAGTTACCAAAACTTTTTATGTCTGTTAATAAAATATTTTATTCTAACCCTTCCTTAACTCCAAACGTAACCAAAATTTCAACATATTAGTTTTAATGAAAGTAGAACATGCAGAAAATGTTTCAATTGAATCCCATGATTCTAAGTACCCAAATTAAAAACGGTATTCAAAAACTATTTTTCCAATTTTCTCGAAAACGGTTAAAGCTATCGCCTTGAAAATGGTTTCATTCGTTTTCCTAGCCCAAGAAGCCTATAAAAAGAGTACTTACAAGCTTATGAACTCAAAAACGTAAGCGTTACGATTTTTTCTGCGCGAATTTCGCCCCAAACTCCATCTTCCAGTGGGCGGATTTTGCTGGTTAACGAACTTGATCTTTCATATTGGACGACTGATTTTTGTACCAAATTTCATCAAAATCGGACCATTCGTCTTCGAGCTAGAGAGCGAACAGACAAATATGTATATATATATATATATATATATATATATATATATATATATATATATATATATAAATATATACATATATATATATATATACAAATTTGAACCACCGTTATTTTCGGTCTCTAGGGGTTCTGAAACGCGAAATTTTCTTGTCGGCACTTCCGGATTGTTTCATTGTATCAACCTTAGAAGCGGGGTTCCTCCCTATGGGGGAGGGAGGAACCGCGCTAAAAGGTTCTAAAGTGATTTTCGATGGGGCGATGTCAATCGGAGAAATAAGTGATGTTCTTAAAACTTCGAAAGTGTTAGTTTTGTTCTTTTGAACGGGTTTTTGTATTTCTTTAACTCAGGAAGGGTTAGAATAAAATATTTTATTAACAGACATAAAAAGTTTTGGCGACTTTGTTTACTTTCCTTAATATCTCGAAAAAGGTTGAGAATCTTGGTAAACGGAAGAATACCATTAGAAAGCTTATTAAATGCTCTACAAAAAAGGTTCTAATGAAAGTTTTGATTAGGCGATGTCAATCGGAGAAATAAGAGCTTAAAACTTTAAAGTAATTGATTTCGCTTATTCGAACTGTTCTTTTTGTCTGTTTTTTATTCCTTGTTATTTTTTGATTTCTTATAGTTGGATAATGTATTTGAAAATAAAACAGGTCAAGAAAAATAAGAAAAACAATTTAATGTTAGAGATATGGATTTCGAAGATATAGCTTTTCAACTGCTTAGCGTCCTTCCTAGGGAGGGTTGTTTGTCTTTGATTTTGGTACTTAGAATTATGGGATACAGCTGAAACATTTTCTGCATGTTCGAATTTCATCAACACTAATATGTTGAAATTTTTATTACGTTTAGAGTAAAGAAAGGGTTAGAATAAAATATTTTATTAACAGACAAGAAACGTTTTGGTAACGTTGTATACATTCGTCAGTATCTCGAAAACCGTTGACAATCTTGTGAAGCGGAAGATTACCATTCGGAAGCTTACTACATGCTCTACAAAAAAGGTTCTGAAGAAAGTTTTAAAACTGTCGAGGCTCCTACTCCAAGTTCTTTGGCATATTCCCTAGTGTTTGCAACTGCTTATAGTAGTCAAATGTATTTGCCAATAAAACAGGATACGTATAATTAGAAATAATATTTTATTTTTGCGGAATCTTGGGATTCTCAGATGCCGTACGAATATCTATTAGGCCCCCTTCGTATATTTTCCTTAATATCTCAAAAACGGTTAGGAAATCGTGGCAAGTGAAATGTAACAGTTCGAAAGCTTACAACATTTTCTACAAAAAATTATTTAATCGGATCTATTTGTGTGTTTCCCGCAGTTTTTTTTTTCACTGCTCGTTATTTTTGTACTTGCTTAGAGCAGTCAAATGTATTTGTCAGTAAACAGGATACGTATAATTAGAATCAATATTTTGTTTGTTAGAATTCGAAGATGCCGTATGAATATCTAGATTACAGTAATGGTGTTGATTTCGTTCTTCAGAATTGTTCTTGGTATTCCCTATTTTCATCTGTTTCCCATAGCTTTTTATTGCTAGTAGTTTTTTCTTATTGATTATAGAATATAATAGAATGTAAATCTATTTGACTATAAAACAGGATACGTAAAATTAGTAACAATATTTCGGAGATTTCTGAGCGAAATGCCTTGTAAGATTTTCTATCACCACGAACGGAGTTTTTCCTCTATTTTTATCCACTAGATAGGCTTTATTTGGCATATTATTCTATATATGTTTTATTAAGCTAGGGATTCTGATGAAATGTCGTCTTTTTGCTGTGGATTTTAAATACGATGTATCTAAGATGGGGTAACATTGGCGAGTCTACATAGTTAAGAACGGACGACGGAGGTAGACTTCTTGCTATGATTTAGTCTACATATGTATATTAAGTCCTAAATCCAAAAAAATAAACTTCACAACGGTTAGATACTATGAGCGAATAGAGAGTCGGTTCAGTGCCCATAGAAACCAAGGTCCCCAGGATATTTACCTGCTAAGAGTTAATCCTCAAGAGTTGTATATATACCCCATGTATCTGCCGACACAAATACAAAGCATAGGCAGGGTAAAGAGACCAATTTAATGATTTCATTCACCAACATTTCTTAAACTATACTAGATTCTGAAATAACACACTTCCAAACATAGGTTGTATACTAAATATTCATAAAGACTACTTAGTTTTAACCCGATTCATCAATTAGCAATCAATAGTTTTCAACACAGGTTGTATACTAAATATTGATAAAAAGTATTTAAGTAGAAAAAGAAACAAGCTTCCTCAAGACTTGTTTTTGGTCCATTTGTACCTACTCCATAGACTTAATTAGGTTTATTATTCTATATATTGATTTGTTATTCGTCAAGACTTGTTATTTGTCCTTCTGTATCTACTAGATAGGCTTTATTCTGCATATTATTCTATATAGGCTATATTAGGCAAGGTATTCTTCTCAATCTTGAGTACTTCTTCTTAATCCTTCTGTATCTACTAGAAAAGGCTTTATTAGGCATATTTTGTATTGATTTAGAATTAGAGCCTGATTGTGTAATTTCCGCATCTGTGTATAAGTTAGCTACTGTCGGTGTCCCAGACGCCTTAATATCACTTTTATTCGAGATGTTCGAGAGGATTTTGACAATTTTCACGAGATATATATAAAGTTTATTTCTTTTCTAAGCTTTTCAAATGACACTAGGGATATGAACGGAACCGCGCTAAGATGATGCAGTTTCTACGAGTCGGACTTTTTGTAGAGCATTTAGTAAGCTTTCTAATGGTAATGTTCCGTTTACCAAGATTCTCAACCTTTTTCGAGATATTAATGAAAGTATACAAAGTTACGAAAACTTTTTATGTCTGTTAATAAAATATTTTATTCTAACCCTTATGATTCTAAGTACCCAAACCAAAAACGGTATTCAAAAACTATTTTTCCAATTTTCTCAAAAACGGTTAAAGCTATCGCCTTGAAAATGGTTTCATTCGTTTTCCTAGCCCATGAAGCCTATAAAACGAGTACTTACAAGCTTATGAACTCAAAAACGTAAGCGTTACGATTTTTTTTGCGCAAATTTCGCCCCAAACGCCATCTTCCAGTGGGCGGATTCTGCTGGTTAACGAACTTGACCTTTTAAATTGGACGACGGATTTTTGTACCAAATTTCATCACAATTGGACCATTAGGGAAGCCAGAAATGAGCGAACAGACAAATATATATATATATATATATATATATATATATATATATATATATATATATATATATATATATATATATATAAATATATATATATATATATATAAATATATATACAAATTTGAACCACCGTTATTTTCGGTCTCTAGGGGTTCTGAAACGCGAAATTTTCTAGTCGGCACTACCGGATTGTTTCATTGTATCAACCTTATAAGCGGGGTTCCTCCCTACGGGGGAGGGAGGAACCGCGCTAAAATGTAAGGTGTACATCGCCGTAAAACGGAACACCAACAAATAGAAAAAAAAAATTAACTATTTTACTTCCATGTCTGCCAAAGAGGTTGGCTTTGTCTGTTCCTTCTATCCCCTCTCTAGATCCTCCTTGGCGAGTCCTTCTCCTGGAATGACCACGCCTCTATACCTCCAAAAAGGGAGAGGGAGGATACGATTCTTATAAATACCTTGGATTTATTAATCCGAGTCAGTATAATATTTGCAGGTAGAACTGAACTTTTCTGCGGGCAATATGTTCTTACTATTAACAGGTACTCTCATTTTCATTACTAAGCGCATTATTAGTTCAATTTGATTTATTTCCGTAATATTAAATCATGAATTAATTAATAATTTTGAAGATACTGAAGGCTGATTATGTTACCATATAAATACTGAAGGCTCATTGTGTTATCTAATAAAATACAGACAGCAGTATTTGCAATGATCTAGAAAAGCAGGAATATTGGGTGGGCAATTTTCTCCAGAATATATGAGGCGTTCAAGACCAGAAGGACGCGTAATGCAATTGTTGAAAAAAATGCATACGAAAGCCTTGATATAAGTTATGATATTTCATAAATGAACTTTACTCTCGTGAAAATACATCTTACTCAAAAAGGCAAAAAACACTAAAATAAGAGTAAATTACTCTACGAACTAATGAGTTATTATAAACTAAGATACTTCGTACTCCCACGTGTAGGGCCTCCAATTCCAATTGACTTCACAGGACCCTTAACCGCCATTAACCTTACCAAAAACTATCTATAGAATTTTTGTTAAAACTGACATGTCTCTGAAAATGAAATGAAATACATTAGTAATTGAACGGAGTGTAAAATAGTAAGTATAAAACTTTGTTATTTCAAACTATAATGCGAGTAACAAACTGGCGACGGGCCCCCTGACACCACGGGCCCCTGACCAATTGGCCTCCGTGGCTCTCCCCCCTTTGTGGAGGCCCTGGCACTGACATTCACTCTTCTACAACCGATTATAAATCAGCTGATTTGCAGTGGCAATGATGAATCTTGTCAGCGTAGGCGTCACCCTACCTACAGAAGGTACTTTTAGGATACTGCCGTTATCTCCTAGTTCAATTGCTCCCGAAGAGGCGTCATATGGCCGGTAAATATTTAGAGGATACTAAGTAAATTAATTTAGAGGATAAGTAAATTAATATTGAAGGATTGTTTGTTATAAAGTGTTTTAACTTTGTGTCACATTAAAATTACAAAGTGATTAAACATCTTATAATAAAATAATAAATGGTTTTAATTTCCTCTTTCAGTTTTCACAGCGGCTCTTGCCCTTTCAACAGCTGAAGTGAGTAACAACCCAGTCTGCGGTATCCGTTCTGTGGAACCCGTGTATCAGTGGTCGGTTCTCAACTACTCAACTCCTCCTGGCTATGTTTATCCCAAAGACTATGTGCCGACAAATAGCTTTATCAGAGGTATTGAAGCAATACCTGGTGGTATGTTAGTGGCAACACCTAGGCTAGGCAATAACATGTCTCCTGCAACACTCTCTCTCATACCACTACCTGAACCAGGCTCTGAAGATGCATCACCAGTTTTGATAGTAAGTTTTGAATGTATTAAATAATAAAATAAATCTGTTTTATAAGAAACAACGAAATACTTTAGAAACGTCAATGCTGTTGGTCAAATTTGGCTGAACCCTTAGACTTCTTGACCACAACACCATCCAGGCAACATGTCTAACCTTATAAAATAATTCATCTATGTTCTGTAGAATTTTACAAAAAAGACACTAAACAAGTGTTAATATCATAATTACATTAATGAAGAACCGAACCTAAAACTATTTATTTATTTATTTAATTTAATCAGTGTTCCGCTTCTTGGCAATAACGCAGTGAGCAGCATCTTCTGAACTTAGTCTCACTAAGAAACCAGCTTGTTTGATTGTATATGTTTAAATCTATGTGCCAAGGTAGTGAGATGTTTTCAAGACAACACCCTTATGGTCATCAAATAAGGTCGTATAGTCCTGTGTTCCTGAAGTATGTCAGTACAGTGTTTATATACTGGCAATCATTGCCTATGAGTTCTTGCATATCATACGGCAGATTAATACTGTTTCTTCTGCGGCAGTCTGTCAGTAAATGTTTGACTGTAAGTTCGCAGTTACATATGTCACAAATTGGTCTGTTACTTCTTGTCATAAGGTATTCATGTGTTAGTCGAGTATGTCCAATTCGTAGTCGAGCCAGACTAAAGTAAAATCAAAAATGATCAAGGAGGGGATTTCCTTCTGTGTTTCTTCCATTCATGCGTGCCTTTTGGAGGTTGACAGTTGACTTTTATGTGGCAAATCAAAGGGATTAGTCAAGGTTTGTGGAAAGGAGTGTGTGAGGGACGAGGAGTTTTTGACCACCCATTAAGTTGAGGGTGGCAGTAGAGGATCAAAGATTAGAAAGCGGTGTCATAAAAGTGTGGTGATAATGGAAGGAAGGCAGGTATGAAGGGTTTTTATTGCAGGCGGTATAGAGTTTTAGCAAGATGGTTTTAATGAATGAAAAATGTTGATTCGGAGCGGAGGCGTTTATCAGAGTTGGATTCAGCGGAGAGTATAGAGTATTTATCGAAACCACAGTCATGTCCGTCTGTGATGGCATGCCTTGTTAAAGCGATCTTTATGTCATTCTTCCTAACGTCATTTTTGTATGTGTTGATTCCCATTTTCACATAACAAATGTAGTTTTATTAAGACACAACGACGATATATTCTACCTTCGTATTTTTTAAACCTTTACTCTTAAAATTGTTAGTAGTTTTTTTTTAATTAATATTTTATTTTGTTTATTCTAACAATGAATTTAATGTTAATATATCAGCTAAATAACACTTAGTTTCTGTAATTTATTAACAATAGTTTTCTTTTGCAGCCGTATCCCAACATTACATTCAACACAATAGATGAAAACAACCCTAATTGTAATGGCACACTTGTGTCAGTGCATAGAATGGCTAAAGATAAGTGCAACAGGCTTTGGGTTGTAGACTATGGCTTGGTGAATGCCTTCTCAAATCCAAAGGAAATATGTCCCCCTAAAATTGTTATCTTTGATTTGTCTACAAGTGAAGTTGTGAGTATACTCAAATACAATTACCATAAAAAAAGAAAATGAATTATAATTATGGCTGAAGTTAAATAATGAAATATATTTCATTTGTCTGTATTTCCCTTTATTAAGTGCTTTCACATCTCACGCTACCTCTTCACGAGCCATTTTGATATGAACACATCATTTGGGTCTTATCCTAAAATTTTCCAAAGGTAGTTCCATGTCCAGACTAATAAAATTAATATTTAGAAATTATTGTAAATAATTATTATAATGTATTGCACGAAAGGTATAGCTTCCCAACAGACATGTGCTAGCTCAAGGACCTGGTGATGATTTCAGCCCTAAAATGTATAGTGCATTATAAAATGTAATTATTATTACTTGGCATTGCTTAGAACCCAGGAATAAACCAAGTTGAAGAAATCTCACATGTCCCTATACAAAACCTCCTTTCTATTTAAATGTATTCTTTTAACAGGTAAGAATGGTTCCCATTCCAGCAAGTGTGGTGAAGCCTTTTTCTATTTTGTCCAATATTGAGCTGGACGATGTGGAGGCTTTCAGTGGCAACACTCTTTCTTGTGATGACCTCTATGCCTACATTGCAGACACCAGCGGAGGAGCGATTATTGTCTATCGAGGTTCAGGCAGTAATTCTCCAGGCACCTTCCATAGAATCGTACATCCGTACATGTCACCTGATCCAGACAATTTTCTTATAAAGGTAATATATATATATATATATATATATATATATATATATATATATATATATATACATTATTATTATTAGTGAATTCTCCCCAGAAATGGAAGACGTTAAGCAAATATCTAAAGTCGAAAAGCAAATACAACAATATTTCACCTAATTTTAAAGGTTAAGTTCGTTAACAAGCAGAATCCGTCCACCGGAACATGACTTTTGGGGCGAAAAAAATCGTAACGCTTACGTTTTCGAGTTCATATGCTTGCAGGTACTCGTTTTATAGGTTACTTGACATACGAAAGCGAATGAAACCTTTTTAAAGCGATATCTGTAACCGTTTAAGAGAAAAACGGATACAAACAGTTTTCCAAACTAATTTTCAGGTTGGGTATTCAAAAACGATTGAGTCAGTTAAAACCATTTTAGACGTCATTCATCTAATCTAAGGTGTTTAAATTTTAGTTGCGTTTGGAGGTTAGGAAGTATTAGAAAAACAAATTAATAATAGATATGACAAGTATTCGGGTCTTAGTATATTTTCTAAAATATCTCGAAAACGGTTGGGAAATCGTGGCATGTAGAATGTGGACATTCGAAAGCTCACTAAATTCCCTACAAAAAAGGTTCACATGTAATTTTCGATGGGGCGATGTCAATCTGAGAAATAAGTGCTTAAAAATTCAAAATTGTTAGTTTTGTTCTTTTAAGCGGGGTTTTGTCTCTGTTTAATTATGTTTTACTTATTTATTTTTTTATTTATTTTTTTTAATTGCATTTGATAGTAAAATGAGTATTTTAATAAAAAAAGGTAAGAATTTGTGAAACAGTGTTATAGTGTTTCCAAGAGCGAACATTGACAAGATGGAGGTCGCTTATGATAATGTCCTTTTCCTGTTGAGGAGCCTTAAATCTATTTTCTCTCGATTTTATTTTATATTTTTCACGAAAGATCAAACTCCGCCAATAACTGCTACTATTCCTTTACTAATAGCACAAGGGACATGAAGGGAACCGCTAAGATCACGCAGTTCCTACGAGGTGGACTTTTTTTTAAAATTAATGCTCTCCAAATTAAGTTCTTTTATTATTACTTAATTTTTATTTCCCGGCTTTTTTTAATTAATGTCTATACTTATCCTGTTTAGATTAATGGTATTTATGTGGCTTAATTTTATTAACACTAAGGAAAGAGAGGATGTGATTCTTAAATATTCATGCTACATACCAAGCCACTAAGAGACCAAGTATTAAGTAGTTATTCTGTCAAGCTTACAACTCTTCTCATTCACCAACCTCGTCTTCTGCTGGTAGTAGATACCCCCATCTTAGGCTGGGTTTCTCTGTTTAGCAGGGCTCAGTTATCAAGAGAGGAAGTAGCCCTATGATGCACATAACTCTCCTTTGACTCTACACTGTGAGGCTCTACAATGGTAAAATAAGAGATCTTCAAATTTACCATAACGAGTATTTCTTATGTTCTTAGGTAGAAAATGAAGAAATCCCATTCTTTGAAGGAATTGTGGGTATGGCTTTGTCACGCAGAGGCAATAAGAACGAGATGTACTTTCATGCAATTACTTCAGATAAAGTCTACGTCATGCCGACTTCAGATCTCCAGAAGCCCTCTCCAGGCAATAATCCTATCAGACTTAACATAAGGAAAGCTTTTACCAAGCAGTCAGAAAGTAGTGCCTTATACGTGGATTCTACGGATGGATGTGTGATTTTCAACCCCGTATCTCACAACTCAATTGTTGGATGGAATCCTAACACACATATTCAAAGGTAATATTTTCATGAAATGCATTAACACTTTCCCTGCGGGTGTCATGACGGAAGGACACTAGCGACCCTACCCGCTTACGAGTGTCCCTTCGGAAGGACTCTCTTCCATAACTCTTCACTTTAGATTCAAAAGGCTCGTAAATGGAGGGGATTTACAGCTCCAGGTAAAGACAGTTCCTGAAGTATAGGTTAAGTGCTAGTTGATATAGGTATGGAAGTGTATATTTTCTTTCTTCCCAGTATTCCAGGTATTGTAAACCAATAAAACCCTAAAATTCTTGATTAAAATATTTAAAACTTTTATTTCACATAAAAAAAAAATAAACTTTTGTTTTCATGTACCTAATTTTACAAGTTCCTAAATAACTTTTAATCTTAAAACGTTTAATTAAACGTTGTTTGTTTTTTAAACTGTTATTTTTAATTTTAACTTTTTCGATAAAAAAAATAACTGTTTCGATCCCTGTTTAAAATAGAAGAAGGAATGAGGAAAAAATCAAATTTTTTAGTCTCTCTCTTTTTTTTTAATTAATGCTGTTTTTTTTTTTTAAATTAAATTATTTTATTATTATTTAATTTTAATTTCATAGATTTTTTTTATTAATTTCTACACTAATCTTGTTTAGATTAATTTTTCTTTATATTAGTTATGTGGTTTAACTTTATTAAAACTTACGAAAAAAAGTAAATTATTCTTGCATATTCATGCGTACATACCAAGTCACTAAAAGACCAAGTATTAAATAATCTTTTCATTAAGGTATAATGAAAATAGAGAAACAAAGAAAATTATTATTTTTGATTCCGCCAAGCTTCCAACTGGTTTAGTGAGATGGCTTATTGCTAAAAATAAGTGCTAAGTGGGCGTATTTGACGTTTTTGAAAACCTCATAAGTGCATGGTCAAAGCTAAAATGCTGTAATGGCACAAACTTATACCCTAAAAGGATTACGTTGCTCAAACTTGTTTTCACAAAAACTTAAAACTCAAGAGAGCCAGGTTTTGGTGCTTAGTAAGTTCTCACGCCAGTTGTTCTAAATATGGAGGGAGGGAGGAACCGCGCTAAAAGAAAAGTTTTAATAAATGTTGGTAAAATTCAAATATTTACTTATATTCGCTAACTACTTTTTCTTTTCAACCAATTATATCATTGTAAATTTATTACTATTATTGTTATCATGCAAAATTGAATAATGAGTATTATTTTAGAGATAAATGGAACGTGCAGTTCTTACAACCTAATACATTTTTTTCCATTGTCTTTCTTTCAGCTAATATAAAGACTCTAACCTAATCGATTTAAAAAAATCTGTTTCAGAACAATAGCTAAAAACCCATCTTGGATAACCATAATAGATGATTTCAATCAAGTGAACTCCACTACAACATATGCATTAAGTTGGGCTATTCAAAAAGTCTTAACTCAAAATGTAAATCCCCAGGAGACAAATGGCTTTCTTCTGAGGCTTAATTTAATTAATTAAGTTTCTAAATCTACAAAATGTGTTAGTATAATACACAATTGCCAATAAATGTAACATCCTGGGCAAACTATACACCTGCGGTGAATGTTAAAATATATTTAAAAAAAAAAATACTTGATCATTTATTTTTATATTACCTCATATAATTCTTATTCAAGGATGTCACTTTAAGATTTGACATTTGTGGAAAAGGAGTTGGATATCTTTTACAGAGCTAAATCTTTAAGTGACAAAATTCTGGCTTATCATAATATGATACATATGGCTTATCATAATACATATGGATTATCATAATATTATACATATGGCTTATTATAATATGATACATATGGCTTATCATAATATGATAAATATGGCTTATCATAATATGATACATATGGATTATCATAATTTGATACATATGGCTTATCAAGCCATATTATGGCCAGTGGCTTGATACATGTGGGTAAAAGAACAGATCCCGAGGTGAAGTCTTAGCATTGGTCCAAGATATGACATAGCGCTTGTTTATCTCTGTATCGGCCAAAGTGGTTTCGATCTTAATCACTACTATGGTTTGATGGATTACCAGTTGCATAGGACGCATTTGATCTATGCGCCACTCCTCTGTCTGTTTCTGGGGGAATGGTCATCACGAATTGAAACATATATTTGGATGTGTATTGTAAGGTGTGATTTTAGCAGTTTGTCAGTTAACACATGTAAGTGTGGCCAATTTGGAATCCAATCCGGAAGTGCCGATGACAAATGTTGATTCATAAGCCATCAAGAAAATAAAAACCATTGCCCAAATTTTAAATATATATATATATATATATATATATATATATATATATATATATATATATATATAGGGTAAACCGGACAGTTATTGACACCCTTAAGAATACATTTCTGCGGCAAAATTAAAAAAAAAAATACTTTTTATGAAGGGATCAAACTGAAACTTGCTGTAGCTCCTCTTTATCTATCATTTGAAAGACTCAAGTGGATTTTTCTTTCAAAAGTTGAATACATTTTAACATATGGCAATAATTATGGTAAAAAGTGCAAAAACTAGTTATTGACACCCTCTGGATGGGTTATTGACACTACAGTTATTGACACCCCTTGTACTCTTAACATTTTTTTTTCTAATGTTATAATAGGTCATTATAAGGAAATAATATCAAAAACATATCATAAACTTTAATGTGATATAAAAAACAATTAAAATATTTCTTCTTTTTTAACATTATGAATATAACTAGTAAAAAAAAATTAAAAAAAAATAGATAAAAAATGCTGGTAGGTATTATGTAACATGAAATAAAATAATTAATTTACATTTCATCATCTTCATTTATATCATCATCAAACTCCAGGATGTAACACGCAGGACAAACAAATTCATCAGACTCGTCACTTTCAGGGAAATGTTCATATCCTTTCAAACAAAATGAACTATCAAAATAAATTACCTCTACAATACTGCCACATTTGAAACATACCGTTAGTTTTTTTGGTTTGCTTAATTTCCCTTTTAGGAATTTTACTGTTGTTTTCCCACTCCAACCTTTTTGCTTCCTTTTTTTCTGAAATTTTTCTTTTTTCTTCTATATTAGCTTCCAGCATTAGTTTTCATTGTTTACTTGTGGCGAATGACATGTGATGTGACAAATGAATAATTTGAATGTTTCTTTTCGGAGATTCTGGCCAGTATAGCACTTTAGCCAAGGGCAGCCTTTCGTTGCCAGATGGACCAAACTGATTCCCTTTGGATATCCAGGAGGAGTTGTTGTTAATAATAAATATGTGGCAGGCATAGTTTCAGGTGTAGTATGACTTTCAGTACCTTCTTGAAGTCCTATGGTATCTTCATTTGGTTTTGTAATGACGACCTCTAACCACTTTAAATATTAGCTTCAGAAACACGTGCGTTGGCCCCAGTAACGGATCCGGAAATAATAATATCATCCATGAAATAATAGAGACATGAACCATACAATTTTAAAAAAAATGAAATTTCCTCCTCAAATTAAATAATATCAAATTTACAAGCGCATAACCTGAAGATATAATGTATATATAAAAAAATAATGCAAAATCATACAGACAATTGGATTGAAAATGGCTTATAGCCGAAATGTTTCCACAACAAAAATGTAATTAAAATACAAAACTATTGAAGACCTGATAAGCTATTACCAACTACCTAAATTAATAAATTTTATTACAGGATAATAACTATTACCTAAATAAAAATATAAACCGACAAGATACAGACTGCAGTGGGAGAAAGCATCCACTGCTTCCTGCTAAAAGCCGACAAGATACAGACTGCAGTGGGAGAAAGCATCCACTGCTTCCTGCTAAAAACCGACAAGATACAGACTGCAGTGGGAGAAAGCATCCACTGCTTCCTGCTAAAAACCGACAAGATACAGACTGCAGTGGGAGAAAGCATCCACTGCTTCCTGCTAAAAACCGACGAGATACAGACTGCAGTGGGAGAAAGCATCCACTGCTTCCTGCTAAAAACCGACAAGATACAGACTGCAGTGGGAGAAAGCATCCACTGCTTCCTACTAAAAACCCTCAGTCTATTCCTGTCTAGTCTTTCATACAGGGTCTTCCCGAATACATTCTTTTCTAGTCTACTCCATGGGCGTAGATAGAAAATAATTTCGGAGGGGGCTGGGAAAATTTCGGGGGGGAGGGGGGCTGAGACCATTTCCGGTGAATGGAATACTAACAATTTAGATTTTGGAAGAATTTTAGCCAACTTAAACGCTATTAAACCCAAAATAGAATATGTTTTATGAACTAAATGATCTTATTTAATTTATTTTTAAGGGGTTTATAAAATGTTTACCCTTCAAATCAAAATTTCGGGGGGGGGGGGGCTGCAGCCCCCCTTATATACGCCCAGGGTCTACTCTCTGGTGTGGCGTCATCCTGAGCACTCTCACATGGTAGCTTAGTGCGTGAATACCCCCCCTCCATACACGAGCATTCTTTCCCTACGGTCTTTCCTTTCAGTGAAATCCTTACGGAAAGGCCGAGAGGATTATATTCCTCTCGTGGCCACTAACGGCAAGACTTTCCTGCATTCTTTCCTCTCAAGTTTCCCGCCGTTCCATCCGTAGGGACTCGTAATCCTCTCGTCGCCACTAACGAGAAATAGCTATCCGTGAGGATTATTGACTGATATCTATCCGGCAGGAAAGAGTGTTCGTGTATGGGGGCTTTCCTCTCGCGTTCAGAAGGATTGCTGTCCTTTGAAGGGAAAGCGTGTCCTCTCATCCAATCCCGCAGTTTTAAAGATGGATTGAAGGAAAGTGGTAGCATTTGCTGCTATGGCATTTGGTGTATATATATTTATATTACATTCCATCAGTCTATTATATTGATTTCAAATTGTTAAAATTAATTTTGTGTTTTAAAATCAATTCATATATTTAAAAAATTGTAATCTACAACAATAAATGTTTGTAGTGAACTTTTATGAAAAACGTTTTAAAATACCTAACTTTATCCAAAAATTTTCCTAATGAAAAAGATCATGTTCAATAAAAACTACAAGTAAAATAAAAAAATATATATACGTTTAACTTAAACTTTTTAAAAATGAAAGGTAACTTGAATTTTCGAACCCTGGTATAAATAATCTTAAGAAGAGGTTTTATAATTTATTAACACAACTAAAAAAATTACGAGTTGAATAGGGTATTTACTTTTGGGATATTCCAAGCCAAATCATCCAGCCAAAATGCATTTCGACACCCAAGGTTATCAAATTTTGATGAAACTTGGTGAGTATATTGTAGTAATGGACATGAGTAAAAGTACCAACTTTTATGTTCATTAGTTTTTGAAATGCAGCACTTTAAAAATTCTTAAAAATGTGCAAAATATCATTGATGGTACATCTGGCAACAATCTATACTTTTACAACTTTTCCTATAACACTGTTAATTTTAATGATAGGGAGTTAATTTTTTTTTTTTTTGTTCAGCATTTAATTGTGAATGGAAATATATTGCTATATATAAGATTTCGAGCCATAGAAATAGTTCACGCAGTGTCTCCAGAGCTATAAGCAAAGGTAAAAAGTTGATAGCTAAGAAGTAACGACTGACACGCAATTCTGCAGGATACAGTGGAATCTGAGTGGAAAGACGAGCGCCCACTAACGAGAGGAAAACTAAACGGATAATACCAAAGTGAGCCGACTGAAGGGATGACCCGACCGGCACGCTGTCTTATCTCATCCATACTAGACGTGCGCGCCGAGGCAAAATTTGCCGGCGGCGGCGCGCTGGACTAAAATGGCCGGCGGCGCGCGCGGCGTGGGCTATTTTTTTAACCCCCAAAGGAGATGTAAAAATTTTAATCACAGTATATGTGTATATATATATATATATATATATATATATATATATATATATATATATACCTATATTTGTCCGCTATTTCACAGGCTTAAAAATGTTCAGATTTTGAAGAACGTTGTAACAATAACCGTCTAATTTGAAACGTCAAGTTCGTTCACCAGTAGAATCCGTCCTCCGGGGGGTTTTGGTACGAAATTTGCGCGAAAAAAATCCTAGCGCTTACGTTTTCGGGTTTATATACTTACAGATACTCGCGTAATATATTCCTTAACATACGATAACAAATGAAACCGTTTTTAAGGCGATATCAGCAACAGGTTTTGAGATAAGTGGAGCAAATGTTTATGTAGCTCATTTTCGGTTTGGGTACATTAAATCGTGGGATTCCATTCCCACATTGGAAATATGGGAAATATGTTATAAGTGTTTGGGATTCATCTAAACTAAGATGTTGATTACATTTGAAGTTAAGGAAGTATTCGAAAAACTTTTTGTAGTAAATATCTTTAAATAGGTTGGGAAGGTTCCCATTCGAAAGCGTACTAATGTCTCTACATAAATGGTTATAAAGTAATTTTCGACTGAGTGATGTCAATCGGAGAAATATAGACTTAAAACTTCTAAAGCGTTTGCTTTGTTCTTTTGCACGGGGTTTTGTTTTTGTTTAACTCGGTTGTTTTAAATTGCAATTATCAGAAAAAGTAGGGTCTCCTCGTTGTCTAGTGGCTAGCGCCTTAGATTTATAAGCGGTAGATTGTGGGTTCGATTCCTACCGGCGGCTTGAATATTCTCATCCCAAGGCTCGTTGGAAAAATTCCTTTCTGCACCCAGGATGTCGGTAATGGTGTAGAAATCTAAGTGCCGTAAAAAAAAACAAAAAAACAAAAAAAAAAACGTACGTATTCCTTTACTAATAGCTTCTTGATCTGATACAGGAACAGGATACAGTCCCCCTAGTGGGAGATAGCGCTCCTCGCGGCGGCTTTGGAAGCGCTTTTGGATAGCGCTTCCTCTGGCGGGCTAATTCTAATGAAACAGAGTTTAAAGTAAAACCTCCTTTCCAATAGACCGATTAACTTCATTTGTACAACACTTCTTTCTCATGAGATACCCACGACGTATACCGCGTTTCGTTACAATACAGCAGAAATTACGACCGGTATAAATATATTAGAACTTTATGTCCGGAGTAAACCCCCCCTCCTAATGAACCGATTTGGTTTATTTTTACAGCGTATTTCTCTCTTTAGATCAACATAACGAATACCGAGTTTCGATGAAATATAACAAAAACTACGGCTGGCATCGTCAAATTAGTGTTTTGGGTGCGGTGTAAACCCCCTCCCCCTCCCGGTGGACCGCTTTTGGAGGTTAGCGAACTCGTTCAATCGTTTGCTAATAGAACGCTGTATACCATGTTTCGTGAAGAAAGAACAAAAACAAAAACTCTGGCCGCTATCGTGTCCAGATAGACACAAACACACACACACACACACACACACACATATATATATATATATATATATATATATATATATATATATATATATACATACATATCTATTAGGTGGTACATTTTTCAAAAATTCCGTCATGAGTGCAACCTCAATAGCTTTCCTTCGCAGGAAAGTGCTAAAAGATAATAAATATCGTAGCTACTATCGTTAGTCATGAACTATCGATATATCGACGGTAACTATCGACTATCACCCATCCCTACCCTCAATCGGCGCGCCGACTGAATAGGCTCGGCGGCGGCGGCGCCGCTAAAACCCGGCGTGGCGTAGCGGCGCCGGCGCGGCGCGCATGTCTAATCCATACACAAGCCTTCTTTCTGTGCGGATTCATCATTCCTCCAGGAAATAATGCTCGTCTATGGCTTCCCAATGTTCAGGAAACTGGCAGTATCCAAGCGGAAATTACTACCTACACTTCTGCTCATTCTAAAGTTAACCTTTAGAACAAACAAGAAATATTAACATGATTCTTATTTTCTTATCTAGTCTTACTGAAAGAAAAATGCAATTAAGAAAACAACAACCAATTAAAAACTGAGGCAAACAGGGACTAAATAACTGCCAATTATTATCGTGATCTACGAGTTCTGAAGCATGGAATTTTCTGGTTGGCACTTCCGAATTGCATCGTCGGGTCGATATCATAAAGCGATTTTCTGGTTGGCACTTCCGAATTGCATCGTCGGGTCGATATCATAAAGCGATTTCTTCCCTAAAGAGAGAGGGAGAATAAAAGCTAATAATTTTGAATTGAATTTAATTTATTTATTAAGTGCTTCGTTTCGTGGACAATAAGCAAGGTAAGCCTTCCAAGAAACCAGGGAGAAAGTGAAAATTGACTTATTTTACAATTAAAATAATATTAAAAATAAAATGATTAAAATAAATTTTAATAATAAACTATAATGAATAATAAATTATTCATAAAATGAAAATGTAGTTCTGTTACCTGTCTTCGAGACCCTCATATGAGATTGTATAATCCTGTACTTTGTAAATATGTTAAGATACTGTCTATGTACTGGCTACCTTCAGCGAGAAGTTCACACATGAATTGAATTTTCAAATAAAAAAGTCCGACTCGCAGGAACTGCATCATCTTAGCGCGGTTCCGTTCTTATCCCTAGTCTAATTTGGAAAGATTAAAATATTTATTTATTGATAAGGCTTTGCAACTTTGGCGAATCGCCTGAAGATTAAAATAGAAGCAGTTATTATTTTGGTTCCACCAGTCTTGAAAGGTCTTGATTTACGATCTTACCTGGAAGGGTCGGTCAACACTAGAAAGGGTCCCGCTAGTTACAAGGTCTTGGAATCTAGGAAATCTATATTTCTAACAATAAATTGTTTTCTTATTTTACTTAACCGGTTTTATTGTAAAATACATTATCCAACTATAAGCAATTAAGAAATAACAAGGAATAAAAACAGACAAAAAAAAAACCGTTCGAATAAACGAAATCAATTACTTTAATGTTTTAAGCACTTATTTCTCCGATTGACATCGCCTAATTAAAACTTTCGTCAGAAGATTTTTTGTAGAGCATTTAGTAAGCTTTCGAATGGTAACCTTTCGCTTCCCAATATTTTCAACCGTTTTCGAGATATTAAGGAAAGTAAACAAAGTTACTAAAACTTTTTATGTCTGTTAATAAAATATTTTATTCTAACCCTTCCTTAACTCCAAACGTAACCAAAAAAGAAATTCCCAAAACTTTTCATTATTTCTAGCAACAGAAAATGGGTCTCATTTTACCTATCCTGTTTTACACACAAATACATTTTCCTAATATAAGAAATTACAAAAATAAAAAACTAAGGGAAAGAGACAAAAAGTCCGAATCGCAGGAACTGCATCATCTTAGCGCGGTTCCGTTCTTATCCGAAGTGGGATTAGTAAAGGAATAGTAGCAGCTATCGGTAGGTTTTGATCTTTCGTTAAAAATATAAAATAAAATCTCAAAAAGAAGGAAGCTTAAAGCGCCACATATGGATACTGACAGTTTTCTAAGCGGATGGGACTCTCCCGTCATCTCAACGCTCACTCTAGGAAAACTCTATTACCAATATGATTCTTATTTTCTCAGCTTTAATGAAATACTCATTCCACCGTTAAATAAACTTAAAAAACAAAAGTGAGGTAAACAGTGACAAAAACCCGTTTAAAATAACAAAACTAAAACTTTCGTATTTTTAAGCACTTACTTCTCCGACTGATATTGCCCCATCGAAATTTTCTTCAGAATCTTTTTTTGTAGAGAATTTAGTAAGGTTTTGAATGGTTATATCGTACTTCCCACTGTTTTGAAGATATTAAGGGGGGAAAATGGTGCTAATACCTACCGATAGCTGCTATATTCCTTCACTAATTGCACTCGAGATAAGAACGGAACTGCGCTAAGATGATGCAGTTCCTGCGGGTTGGACTTTTTTTCAGACAAATTAATGTATTATGTTTATATTATAATATAAATATTATATTTGTAAGGAGAGCAAGTCACTTTAATTGCGGTGTAAAATATTGTCGCTAGCTAAATCTAAGTATTATATAAGCTCATAAGGAAAAAATGGTGCTAATGGCTCAGATTTCGATGCACCATAAAGAAAGAAAAAAAAAAATCAAGGACAATATACGAAGATTCCCAACCATTTCATGTCTGTTAATAAAATATTTTATTCTAAACCCAATAACGCTACACTTATACACAAATAAATTTTTTTAGGTACCTATTTAATACGTATAAAGGTTATAATGAGCGATCCGCTGTGGCATACACCAAGTACTACCACCGTGTGGAGTGCAACTAGTATAGACCGGTACGTCAGTACCACTGTGGTATGTAAAGAGCGGCTGTTCTGATACTGGCAAAAATTAGAAATCCTACATTCCTAAAGTTGTTTGGAGGCTTATCTTTATGACTCTAGAAAGGGACTTACAGATGACGAGGGTTCACTGGGCGCCGCTACCTGGGGACAGGGTAAATGCCCCCCACCCTAAGCCTCCTAGCTCCTCACCTTCGAATTCCTATGATTTTGTTCAATGAATTTAAACAAAAAAATTAATAAATAGATAAAAACTTCTGAAAATAGGGATTACCAAAAACAATTCTAAAGAACGAAATCAACACCAGTACAGTAATCTAGATATTCATAGGGCATCTTCGAATTCCAAGATGCCGTTGAAACAAAATATTGTTTCTATTTATACGTATCCTGTTTTATTGAATAATACATTTGACTACTATAAGCAATCACAAAAATAACGAGCAGTGAAAAAAACTGTAGGAAACACACAAAAAGATTCGTTCAAATGAACGAAATTACCTATGTTTTAAGCACTTATTTCTCCAAATATGACCATCCCATCGCAAATGTCTTCAAAACATTTTTTGCAGAGAATTTAGTAACCTTTCGAAGGGTAATCTTTTGCTTGCCAAGATTCCGAACCGTTTACGTGATATTAATGAAAATATACGAAGTTCCCAAAACTTTTCATGACTAAAAATGAAATATTTTATTTTAATCCTTCCTTTTCTCCAAACGTAACCAAATTTTCAACATATTAGTTTTGATAAAATTCAAACATGCAGAAAATGTTTCACCTGAATCCCATGATTCTAAGTACCAAAATCAAAGACAAAAAGAACAGTTCGAATAAACGAAATCAATTACTTTAAAGTTTTAAGCACTTATTTCTTCGATTGACATCGCCTAATCAAAACATTCATCAGAACCTTTTTTGTAGAGCATTTAGTACGCTTTCTAATGGTATTCTTTCGTTTACCAAGATTCTCAACCTTTTTCGAGATATTAATGAAAGTATACAAAGTTACCAAAACGTTTTATGTCTGTTAATAAAATATTTTATTCTAACCCTTCCTTAACTCCAAACGTAACCAAAAGTTTAACATGTTAGTTTTGATGAAATTCAAACATGCAAAAAATGTTTCAACTGAATCCCATGGTTCTAAGTACCCAAACCAAAAACGGTATTCAAAAAATATTTTTCCAATTTTCTCGAAAACGGTTAAAGCTATCGCCTTGAAAATGGTTTCATTCGTTTTCCTAGCCCAAGAAGCCTATAAAACGAGTACTTACAAGCTTATGAACTCAAAAACTTAAGCGTTACGATTTTTTTTGCGCGAATTTCGCCCTAAACGCCATCTTCCAGTGGGCGGATTCTGCTGGTTAACGAACTTGACCTTTCAAATTGGACGACGGATTTTTGTACCAAATTTCATCACAATCGGACCATTAGGGAAGCCAGAAATGAGCGAACAGACAAATATATATATATATATATATATTTATATATATATAAATAAATATATACATATATATATATATATATATTTATATATATATATATATATATATATATATATATACAAATTTGAACCACCTTTATTTTCGGTCTCTAGGGGTTCTGAAAGGCGAAATTTTCTTGTCGACACTTCCGGATTGTTTCATTGTACAACCTTATAAGCGGGGTTCCTCCCTATGGGGGAGGGAGGAACCGCGCTAAAACATAAAAAATAGTAACTCCTTGAAGTTTCAAGTTAAAATTTAATCTGCCTTAATACCATCCTAAAAGCCTTAATATCACCCCATAAGTTGTATAAAGGTCTCAAGAGTATCAGCAGAGGTTTCAGTCAATGGACTAAATCGTTTCTGGACCAAATTGGAAAAATCCCCACTGAGTGTAGCCAGATAATTGAAAAGTTGGGCCCAGTACTTCAAAGCGATATTACGCGCGTGGACCAACCTTAGAAGGATATTACCCAATCACCTTGAGCAACAATATAGCCTCTGGTCCTGATAAACTTCCAACAGAAATATTCTGGAGGGGATATATGGGCAGAGATATTTCACCTGATATGGTCCATTTGGATAGAAGAAAAAATACCATCAGTATGGGGAGAGGCCATTATAGTACCAATTTATAAGAAAGTAAATAGGCTTAAATGTTGGAATTATAGATTAGCAGATGAATAGCATTTGTTCACATGCTAGATGAATAGCATTTGTTCACACCACAAAGAAGATCCTGCTAATAGGTGGGAGTTTGATGCAGAGATGTTGGGCCACACTGGGAGATACCAGAATGGCTTTCCGTGAGTTCAACCACAGATCACTTATTTTCAATCGGGCAAAAGCTTGAAAAAACTTATGAATACAATGTGGGGGTCTTTTTGCGAAGACCACATCCAGTTACTTTTGAAGTAGCAATAGCGATTTTATTAGTGATTCAGCGCATGCGCATAACTCCTTGCCTTCCTATTGGAGCATTCCGATGAGTAATTGTATTGGTTCTTGCAGGGAGTAAAGTAACCTTCAACAGTGAATTAGTGTTTGTTTGTAAGAAAAATGGGTCTTTATAATTAGTTCGCGATGTTCCTGACAAATAAAAAGAGATTGGTTTTACTCGCAAAAATTAATAGAATTCTATTAATTTTAGCTAGTTGGATGGACTAGAGTCGCTAAAATTAATACAATTATATTAATTTTAGCGAGTTGGATTGACTAGAGTTATCTTCTATTACCTACTAGAGTATTCTATCCATCTGACTAGATATCTTCTTGAGCGAGCGCAGCGAGCGGAATCGCATAGCACGTTTTTCCATAATGCTAAATAAATGTAAAATATCCAAAAAGAGAGAGAGAAAAAGGAATAAAATATGTGTGTTTACAAATATTGTTGTTTATGTTATCCTTCATAACCTGCAAAACAGTAGTAGATAACCAGCAAAGAAACTGTAAGCTAATCAGTAAGCTTATCAGCGATTACGAGTAACTGTTATAAATCACTACTGCTACTTCAAAAGTAACTAAATGTGGTCTTCGCAAAAAAAAAAACCCAATGTGGATGTGCGCCACCTCTTCATCGATTTTATGATGTTGCGGACAGGCACAAAATAGAGTAAATGATTTAGGTTCTGGGTATATATCTAGCAAGCTTATCAGATTGACAGGAATGTCACTAAGAAATAGTTATCTTTCTTAAAACATAAAGGCCAGAATGGTAGTACGGACCAATTGCTTCTATGCTCTGCAGAAGGTACTCCGGTTCAAGAACCTCTACAGAAAGGCCAAACTGGTGATATATAAGGCAGTAATAAGGACAATTGTGACGTTAACAGCAAGACGCGAACTCCGAGCAAGAAAAATAGGAAAGCCGTACTGGTTTATGGGAGGAGAGTTCTTTGGAGCAGAGAAAGAGCAAAATAGACGATGATACTGCATGGGCGTATTTAGAAAATAATTTCGTGGGGGGATGGAAAAATGGGGGGGGGGGGGGGTGGATAGGACTATTTCCGGACTATGGAATACTAACAATTTACAACTTTTAATAGTTTTAGGCAGCTAAAACGCTATTACAATGTAAATAAAACATTTTTTTATGAACTAAGTGATCTTATTTAATTAATTTTTAAGGGTTTTACGACACATTTTTACCATCAAATCAAAATTTCGGGGTGGGGGGGGAGGCTGCATCCCCGCCTTATATAAGCCCATGTGATACGGAGTAACGCCGGACGTAAGGAAGGAATTGTATGGCCAACCCGAAACATGGGCGTATATAAGGGGGCTGAGGGGGCTGCAGCCCCCCCCCCCCCCCCCCGAAATTTTGATTTAATGGTAAAAATACTGTTCATTAAATTTAGGGTTAAGTAAGATATTCATTGAGAAAAAAAAGTATAATTTAGGCATTTTTGTAACCGGTATTAAATTTATCTTTTCAATGAACTTGAACATCGCTTCTTTTCTTAGCTATTCCCGATAATATTTGGTTCTGACTCTTGTTTCGGGAGCAAAACGTGATATAATTCATTTACTGAAACCATCAAATGCGTTGAATGCATTTTCTTATTTCTATGTGGTCTGCTACAAATTCGAATGCTCGGCCAAATATTAGCTCTTCCATAACAAAGAAAAAACGTCTTTTTTCAGGACAGTATACCTATGATAACCATCTTTCACATCCCCGTCACAATCATAAGGAAATAGAAAACAGTTATGGGCCATCGCCGGGTATTCCTAAAAATGTTTACTGAAGCAAAGATTCCATCGACTTTGTCTACTTCCGAATTTCTTACAATATTGATTGATGGATTGAAATCGTTATCCCTTCATATCTCAGAAGACAAAGTTAAAATATATCGAGTTCTTTACAAGAAAAAAGAAAATCGAACAAGTTATAAGACTAGTCGCGTGGGTCTGACAGACACCTGAGTATCAAAGCCCTCTTTTAGGGACCTCCAATTCAATGTATATATATATATATATATATATATATATATATATATATATATACATATATATATATACATATATATATATACATATATATATATATATATATATACATATATATATATCTATATATATATATATATATATATATATATATATATATATAGGTATATATATATATATATATATATACCTATATATATATTATATAATTTCCTTCAGTAATAGTTATAATGTATAATACAAAATAGATAATATTAAATGCAAACAAATATAGAAAAAACTGTGACAAGAAAGGTCGCATGGATCTAACAGATACGCAGATGAAAACTCAACAAAGAAGGCCACATACAGACAGCCGAGTACCATCTGAACCTGCGCGGAAGATTTCTGCTTGCAAAGGAAGGTTAGGGGGAGAGTTCCACAGGACGTCAGCTCGATGACTGCTCACCAGCGATTCTCAGAAGAGCAAGTCTGCGCCTGTCGGATCTGTCAGATCCACGCGACCGCTGCCGGGTTAATAAGGTACACTTGATATATGTATTTTAGTACGAGGAATAGAATGGCGACACATTCAAGACGAAATATTTAGGAGTTTTTGAGAAAGTTGGAAAATACAAGATTTTTTTTATTTCGTGCACTTTTAAATATCGCAATCAATTCAAAACCTTTTTAACGAGCCCCACATCCACTTAAACTAAGATATATAAATTGTTGTTGTGTTTGGAGTAGAGGATGTTTAACTACGTACCATATTCTATGCAGATGTCCAGAACTTGTAGCTAAGTGATGTCTGCATTTCGGTGCAGACTTCATCGGATTAGTAAAAACATTAATGACACCGTAGTCTACTGTCCATAATCTGTTGCATTTATCTCTTGTCATTCTGTGTACAGATACAAGTGTGCCATTACAGTTGGGGTTGTTTTTATCTATCGTATTAAATTCAATGTTGGGATAAGGCTGAAACAGAAAACGCTTGTTGAATGATTAAAAGATCTACGTTTTATGTTAAAATAAGATAGGTACAAAGTGAAATAAAATTGTTATGTTCTTCAATGTTTAAACATATAAACCGGGCGAATTGACTTTACGAATTCTTTGTTACTAATAGGGAACGGATGCTCATGTAAAATAAAATTCAAAATATGTACACACATATATATATATATATATATATATATATATATATATACAACTATTTATAATGAAATACGTAATAAAAAATTAAAAATATGTAGTAAAAATGTACCAAAAACATTATGAAATATTGAAAAGACAAACGTAAATAATTAGTACGAACTCTGTTATGATAAATGGAAAGAAGAAAAGTTGGAAATATATAGAACAAAGTGACTAAAGCACTATAACATATTGAAAAATTAAGCATAAATTAAAATTAGGAGCTCATTTTAAAAGTGGAAAAAAGAAGTTGAAAATTTCTACAGATGAATATTATTTTGGAAAATTGTTTGTAACAACATGTATTTTTCATGAAGATTAGATAGTTAGCCGTCGAGGTGATAAGCAAACATGGAATAGTTGGGATTCGGCTAAAAAGAAACCTCAATACGATTCGAAGACAAGTGCCCAACCATACCTTGTCTTCGAATCACTGCAACGGCTAACTATCTCCCTCTCCTCAATGCGATATTTGTAAAACAAAATCTATATCCAGGACGTTTCGGCTACTCTTTGTTGGCCTTCGTCAGCTAAAATGACAAGAAAAGAAAAAAAATACAGAAATTTAATACACAGAAAAAAAGTTTATAAGTGAGATAAGAGACAGGTCTATAAATACAATTCCACTTATTATGAAAGAACAATTTGTTGTTAAATTATTAGAACAATTAAGGTATTAATAAACGGGTAAAGTTAACATTAGTGTATTTCTAGAAATTAGTTCTAGAAAATCAATAGAAACATAAAAAAACAATTTTATTGAGGTGTATACAAGTAAATAGGTGCTAATAATAATATTAATTAATTTTTAACAGAGAAATAAGATACAACATACCAATGAAAGTGCCGGGAGGCAGAGGAAGACCAAAGTTAACATTTACGTAACCATAATGGAAGTATATAAGAAAACTGGGATCTTCTAGGGTATATGCAAGTGAAAACAAAACAGGTGGTGGGAGGAGGTCGGTAGGGAACAAAAGCCTTTTATGACAGGAAAGCAGAAAAAGATGTTTTTTTTTTGGTTCTTTTTTTGTTTTTGTTTTTATTATTATTATTATTATTGATTATTACAACAATATGAGTTAACATATTTCTATTAATATTGCTGGTTCTGTTATAATGACATTGTGAGGCTTGATGTGGGAATATGAACAATTACAAAACCCACAATAGTAATGCATTAAAGAAAAAATAAATAAAAAGATAATATAAAATAATAATGAAACAACTGTAAACAATTTTAAATGGAAATATAACACACTTTGTGCACTGCAGATGTTAAAGCAAATTGTCTCTAGGCCACCTCCGCTTCAGCCTTCTATGGGGATTTTGTGGATTTTGGAACGAGGATAGAAAATTTATCAAAGGATTTGGATGGCCAGGGAGATTGGAATGGAACTTCTGATAGACTGATTTGGCCAGGGATTGGATAAAGGGGATATTGAAGTCATTATGGAGGGTTAAGTTCGAGACGTAGTAAGGAGCATTGGATATTTTCCGAAGTATTTTGGATTGTATTGTTTGTATTCTGTAGGAATTGGAAGGCTTAGTGGAACCCCGTAGTTGTAGTCCATAAGTCCATATTGGTCGGAGTACGGTATTGTATATAAGTCGTTAGTCAATGATAGTTTTGAGCGTTTGTCCAGTAAGCGTGATAAAAGTCTAAAACGTCTGTTTAGTTCCTGTCTTTTCTGAGTTATGTGTGGCTTCCAAGTTAAGCGTTTGTCTAGTATCAGTCCTAAGTATTTTACTTGCGATTTCTGCGGAATTATAATGTTTTGGAGGGTTATTGGCGGGCAGCTTGACTTACGAAGTGTGAAAGTTGCATGGCTAGATTTTTCTGCATTTACTTTGATTATCCATTTATTTAGCCATGGTTGAAGTAGGCACAGGTGTTCTTGGAGGGAATTAGAAGCATGAATTGGATTTTGGTTGACAGTAAGGATAGCAGTGTCATCAGCATACATGTGGATGGATGTTTCGGGATGAGATGGGATATCAGCCGTATAAGCCAGGAACAGTACGGAACTGAGAATTCCACCTTGTGGGAGACCTGCAAGTTGGGGGAAGATTGGAGATAATGAGGTACCATAGGATGTCTGGAAAAAACGGTCGGAGAGATAGGATTTCATTATAAGGTAATAAGTTGAAGGTAGGATTTCTTTCAGTTTAAACAGCAAGCCCTGGTGCCACACTCGAAACCTCAGAGCAATACTGCTTATTCTCGAAGGATGAGGATATGCTGTCTACGATACGGTGGCATTGGTGAATAGTGGAGTGGGAATGGCGAAACCCAAACTGGGAGGATGGGATTATGGGATCCAGGAGTGGATGAAGGCGTTTGAGAAGGAGTTTTTCAAGGATTTTGCCCATTATTGGAAGGAGTGAGATAGGACGATAGTATGAAGGTTGATGAATAGGTTTACCCGGCTTTGGGATCATCCGGATAGCTGAAAATTTCCAAAGGATGGGGAAATATGTCGTTCTTAATACGGCATTATATATGTAAGTTACGAAGAGGATGGTTTTTTTCGGGATGTTAATGGAAGGATAAAACATGTTAATGGAAGGATACACAAGGGGCATGGGAAAATACTAGGTGGGAGTTCGGGAGAGTTTGTGAAAAATATTAGCGCAAATAGGAGAAATGCCTTGTTTGTCTTTTAGCACTTTCCTCCGAAGGGTATTGAGGTTGGACTCATGACGGAATTTTTGAAAAATTTCTTCAAATCTTTATCGATCCTATCTAGTAGACAGCGAAAATGACCCCCGTTAAAATTTATATATACATATATATATATATATATATATATATATATATGTGTGTGTCTGTTAACACGATAGCGGCCAGAGTTTTTGTCACGAAACTTGGTATATAGCGTTAAATTAGCAAACGATTGAACGAGTTCGTTAACCACCAAAATCGGTCCACCGGAAGGGGGGGGGGGGGGTTTACCCCGAACCCAAAACACTAATTTGACCATTTCAGCCGTAATATTTGTTATATTTCAACGAAACTTGGTATTCGTAGTGGTAATATAGAGAGAAAAGTGAGATATAAAAATGAACTAAATCGGTTCATAAGGAGGGGGGTTTACTCCGGACCGACAATACCAATTCGCCACTACCAGCCGTGATTTTTGGTATATTTCGACGAAACTCGGTATTCATAGTGGTAATCTACAGGTAAATATGTGTTGTAAAAATAAACTAAATCGGTTCATTAGGAGGGGGGGTTTACTCCAGACCCACAATACCAATTCGCCACTACCAACCGTGATTTTTGGTATATTTCGACGAAACTCGGTATTCGTAGTGGTAATCTACAGGTAAATATGTGTTGTAAAAATAAACTAAATCGGTTCTTTAGGAGGGGGGGGGGGTTTACTCCGGACCCAAATTACTAATATACTCATACTGGTCGTAATTTCTGCTTTATTGTAACGAGACGCGCTATACGTCGTGGGTAACTCATGAGAAAGAAGTGTTGTAAAAATGAGCTGAATCGGTCAATCGGAAAAGGGGGTTTACTTTGTAATATATTTCAATAGAAAAGCCATCCAGACATAGGTTCACAAAGGCGCCGCAAGGAGCGCTAGAGGGACTGTATCCGGTTCCTGCGTTAGATCAAAATACAATAATATGAGGTTTTTTGTATTTATTACGTAGTGTAGTAGGTACCATGTGTAAACATAACTCTGGAAGCAAATTAATAATTTATCAGTTACTCATTACAAAATTAAAAGAGAACTATTCATGTTTTTATTTTATTTATGCAGGATATTTTAAGCAAATTGTTCTGGAAAACAGTCTACACTACCCAAATTCTGAGGAAAGTGCTTAGTTATGCAGCTCCTGCGTGACGGACTTTTTGTAGTTTATATTGTTTTGTTTTTTAGGTTTATATGTACACGTAAACATATATGATATATAAAATGTATTTTCAAATTGTCAAACGTGAAATTACGCCGGTTTGATCTCATATGGGGAGTATATAGTGGTGTGGTCACCGATCAGGCCCATTTTTCTTCTGGGGACTCTGCATCGAAAAATAGTCGACACGTGTTCAAGCGATTCATCCAAAGCGCCTTAAGAGCTAAGAAATAAAATAAAATAGGCTGGAAATTCATTATTTCATGTCTGGAGCTAGGAAAATAGTATTGACAACATTCCTTCGCTAATTCATTCGTAGATAAAAGGAGTAATACAATTGCTAAACAATAATTTGTGATATATATATGTTTTTTTTTAAAAGCATCAGCTCCTAGACCATTTGCGCCGAGGAAGCATGGCTGCCACCTTTGCTCCTTGCCATGAGAAAAGACACAGTGATCTACACTCAATGGGTAAAGTATTATTTTCTTTCTCGGTATTCTCTTTATTTTTTCAATTACAAAATAAAAAGAATATCAAAATACTTAGGATAAATATTTATTTATGGCAGAATATGAAAAATATGTATTTTTGACAAAATATGTAAAATAAAAACCTGTTTAAATGCTTTAAAATCACTTAAAACGTGCAGAATTACATGAACAATTACAATTTAAGAATCAGAAAAAAATATGTAATACAATAACATCCGTTCCCTAGTTATTAATATTACGCATTGAGAACTATTTATTTTATTTTCATTTATAATAAGTTTAGTATTACATACCTGTAAAATTGGCGATTCAATTTCTGCCCCAGGTTCGGGATGTGGAATCAGGGAGAGCGTGGCTGGAGAGAGTTGGTATGCTCTAGGTGTTGTTACCAGAATACCACCGGGTATTGCTTCAATACCTCTGATGAAGTTGTTCCCGGGTACATAGTCTTCCGGGTACACATAGCTAGGAGGAGTGCAGTAGTTGGGTACCTTCCATTGGTACACTGGTTCCAGAGTACGGGACGCGCAGTCCAGAGGGGTACTTCCTTCGGACATTGAAAGGCCAAGAGCCATCGTAAAAACTGAAAGAGGGAATAAATATAAGTAACAAAAGTCCGACTCGCAAGAACTGCGTCATCTTAGCGCGGTTACGTACATCTCGAAGAAATGGAATAGATTAGCACCAGAAATCACAGGAAACTGACAGTAGCCAACTCGGCGGATAATTTTTAATCTGTATATACAATACAATTATGTACTGAAAACGTACATACTCTTCGACTACTACTGAGAAGGCGCTATTCTAAACAACCAAAATTCGTTGTTATTTTAAGTATCTTGTTTTACTAGAAAATTCGTTTTACTGTTATAATCAACTGTAAATATGTGCTTCATGGCGAATAAAATTCCATTCTGTCGTGGGTTAAATCTTTCTATAAAATAAGAACTAACGATAACTTCGGTTGGAGGCTATGAAGAAGGTTATATAGATAGGAGAATTCAAAACAAACTAAGCATACTTCATCATGATTAGCCACAGCCATCTTGATTACCACAGCCACTCCAAACTTATTACCAATACCTTTCACCGTTTCTTAGCTTATTTTACTACAATACTAATTTTACTACAACAAAAACATTTTACTATTTTAAAACAAAAAACAACCAATTAAAAAGTGAGATAAACAAAGAGAAATCCCCTTTCAAAACAACAAAACAAATACTTTTTAAGTTTTAAGTGCTTATATCTCTGATTGATGTTGCCCCATCGAATATTGCTTCAGAACCTTTTTTGTAGAGAATTTAGTAAGCATTCGAATGGTCACCTTTCACTTACCACGATTTCCTCAACCGTTATCGAGATATTTACGAAAAATATAAGAAGATCCGAAAACTTTTCATGTCTATTAATAAAATAATTTTTTTCGCATACTTCCTTAACTCCAAATATAACGGAAATTTAAATATCTTAATTGGGATTAATTTCCAAGATGTAAAAAATATTTCAATTGAATACCGCGATTCTATGTACCCACAAAAAAATAATGACTTACAAAAACATTGATTCCACTTTTCTCTGAAAAGGTTACAGATATCGCCTTAAAAATAGTTTCATTCGTTTTCCTATGTTAATAACCCTGTAAAAAACAAGTACCTGCAAGCATATGAACTCAAAAACGTAAGCGTTACGATTTTTTTTGCGCGAATTTCGCCCCAAACACTATCTTCCAGTGGGCAGATTCTGCTGTTTAACGAACTTGACCTTTCAAATTAGACGACAGATTTTTGTACCAAATTTCATCAAAATCGGACCATTTTTAAGCTTGCTAGGGAGCGAACAGACAAGCATATATATAAATATATACATATATATAAATATATACATATATATAAATATATACATATATATAAATATATACATATATATATATATATATATATATATATATATATATATATATATACAAATTTGAACCACCTATATTTTCGTGATCTATGGGGTCTGAAACAAGAAAGTTTCTAGTCGGCACTTCCGGATTGCGTCGTGAATTCAACCTCATAAGCGGGTTCTCCCTATGGAGGCAGGGAGTAACCGCGCTAAAACAGCTTTAACTATTGTCAAAATGCGTTGAAAGCTCACGTTTTGTTATTACGAAGATAAATAAATTTGGTACTTATGTTTTAGCTTCAACGCAGGTTAAAGAACCGGCTCTCAGAGATCTGGATCATCACCGACTCAAAGGTTCGTATCAAGCCGTCAATTGAGTTTTTGCCAATATGGCGACGGGGTAATCAACATAATCTTGAGCGAGCAAAAACGTGTAGCACTTACGTTAATGGCAGAATTTCTGTGCGTTATCCATAATCCAGATCTCTGAAAGAGACCCACATCTTTAACCTGCATTGAATCTAATACGTAAGTACCATAAAGGTATATTAATGAACTAATAATGCAATCTACTGACCTATCATCACCCAGCCCGAAACACTTGACAGATAAATTTGAAATTTTGCATGGACTTCCCCTTTAGGATGTAAATACTCGCTAAGGAAGGGTTTTTTGATATTCAAATGGTTATGTATTTTTAGAGGGGTATGAATTTTTAGTTGGTTTTAATGAGAGCAATAATTAATTAATAAGAGCATGCATGCGTTGCTAGGACAATAACACGTCAGCTGTTACCGTACTATATCTATTTCATAATATTATTTTTATTTGCGATTCATTTCAACTATGACGGCAGACTTTGAATTCCTAGAAATAAACTGTGATTTTGTTCCTCATAGAGTTTACGCTATACCTGGTCATGCTCCATCCGAGGTAATAATATCCCGAAACCTTGCACAGCCTCCTCACCCATCAGTATCCCCAGTCAGAACAATTCTTGGTAATGCTCGCAAATATAATGGGTGCTTCCACCCCGTAAATTTATTATTGAGGACGAAATTTAACCTGTATTGGTTAAACTCCTGTTACTGGTAAACTATAGATAACGGGTTATCTCTAGATTATTTGTTTGCCCCGGAGTCGAGAAACATTATACTTTAATTACTTATCAATTGATGAATAACATATAGTATGACAGAAACCGTGCTATAATAAACTGCACAAAATTATATAGTAGCGTTAATTTTGATGATAAATTATTTAACGCACTAAAATAACTACTTATCTGCCGTGACGAAGCACGGGTATTCAGCTAGTTACCAATAAAAATGCTCGTACCTGTTATCAAAAAGAACATCTCGTTTCCGCGAAGAAGTTTAGTTGGACCTGCAAATGTTATACTGACTTTTGGATTTATAAGTCCAAGGTATTTATCTAGAATCGTAACCTCCCTCCCCCCTTTCTCATGATATGGAGGCGTGGTCAGGCCTGGACACATCGAGGGAGGGGATAGAAGAAATAGACAAAGCCAATCTCTTTTGAAGAAGGGAAGAATGATGCGGTTTAGAGAGGATTTATATGGAATCTCCAATAAAAATGGAAAAGATAGCAGTTCCAATTATCAGGATCTTGACTACAGTAGCCAAAAATGAGGGAAAAAAGAGTATGATGAACCTGTTTGCCACATAGTCCCCTCTTCTGTACAAAGAGCTTGAATTTCATGAAAGCGGCACATCGTATATGACAGATGACAGAAAACTCCTAACTATAAGGCTGATAATAAGAGCAAGAGGGGGTCTCCCGTAGTCTAGTGGCTAGCGCGCTGGATTCATAAGCGGGAGATGGTGGGTTCGATTCCCACCTCCGGCAGGAATTTTCTCATCTCAAGGCTCGCTGGGAAAATTCCTCGCTGCACCCTGGATGTCGACGCTAATGACCTAGAAGTAGATGCGCCGTAAAAAAAAAAAAAAAAAAAAAAAAAAAAAAAATAAGAGCAAGAGCAGAGATGTTCCACCTTAATAAAAACCTTGGCGAACAGGAAAGAGGTCCCGCTGTTCCATGTGCAAGTTGAAAGAAGACGAAGACACCTTCCATTTCCTTGCAATATGTCCAGTTCTGAAGGAGTTTGGGCTCAGGATTTATGGCAAGACATCGTTCACTAAGGAATAGTTAGCGAAAAAACTAAATGAGAGAAATTGGGATGTCCTCAGCAAGTACCTAATATCCATTAGTAAATACAGACTTTAGACTGGTTTGGGTTTGGCGATAATTGGTCAGTGAGTGGTATTTGACAAATATATAGCAGATTGCATATATTTTCCTACTTTTGATATTATTTTAACTCTATTGTTTCCTCACTATTTATGAAAATGAAATGAAAATATTTATTCTTATTCCGGGACACAAGTCCCACAGGAATAATTTTGAAATTACAAAATAATAAAGAATTTAATATATAAACTTATAAATACCAGCAGTATATAATGTACAGCATCAATATAAACTAGGGATTGGGTAAAACTTGCAGGGATAGAAAGTGGTGGAAGAGTCAGGATTAAAAGGTTTCTAGATTGGTAGAATGGCGGACAAACAGAGGCAAGGAATTCCATAGCGAGGTGAGGTGGCACGGGTGACGAATGATTTTTCGAATATTGCTATTCGGTGGGAAGGAATATAAAGATCGGAAGGCCGAGATCGAGTGTTACGGGAGTGAACAGAGGATTTAAATTTAAGGAGTTGAAAAATATAAGAAGGTCTTCGGGATTGAATTACTTGGTAAAGGACTGAGCCGAGGAAGTACTGTCGACGATAAAGAGGGAATAGCCACTCTAGCTCCTGATAGAAATGTAATAGGTGGGAGTCTCTGTGGATCCCGAGGATAAAACGAATTAAACAGTTCATGAGGCGTTTGTGTTTTGCTTCGAGATCGCCAGAAAGCCCACCGTACACCAAACAACCATTGTCAAACTGGGGGAATAATAGGGAGGTTACGAGGAGTTGACGGGTCTTTGTTGGCAGGAGATGGCGGGAGAGGTTGAGCTGTCTCAGGATAAATATGGATCGACGGAAAATTTGGGAAATATGATTTTTCCAGGAAAGGTTTTGATCAAATATGATTCCAAGATACTGGTTTACAATATTTTATAGGGGTACTGTTGATATAAAGGACTGGAAAAGGGGAGGTGGAATTTATAAGAGATTGGGAGCCTATAACAATGGCTTTGGATTTATCTAATAAAATTTATTTATCTGCATTAATTGTAGAGAAGTGATCCTTTTGTTGTTTCTGTTTACTTCTAACACAATAATCTGTCACTGTACGTGCGCAATTAGCACTCCAGCTGTTGAACCTTGCCCAAGTTTTTTTTGTAAATTTGAGTTTATTTTTATTAGTGCAATTTATGCAAATCTTAGAAAAAATATATTTGATTTATTCATTCATTCATACCATTGTAGGTGCCTTCTCCGATCCATAAAACTTACTGCACTAAACCTAAACCCTGATTGTACAAACGTGAACATTTCCCTACATTGGCCTCGTCAAGAGGGTCTAAATAAACTAAAGATATCTGAGGAAACTGTGAAAGATGGAGGCAAAGAAAATATTAAATAATGAAACCAAAATGCCCCACAAAGCACGAAAGTGCCTCTTCTAACATTACGAACATGAAAGAAATGAGATATCAAAAAAGTCCGACTTGCAGGAACTGCTTTATCTTAGCGCGGTTTCGTTCATATCTCTTGTGCTATTAGTAAAGGAATAATAACAGTTATTAGTCGGGTTTGATCTTTCGTGAAAAATATAAAATAAAATCTCGAAGGGAAAATAGATTTAAGGCGCCACGTTACTTCTTGGGAACACTATAACAACGTTTCACATTTTCTTACCTTGTTTTAGCCAAATACTCATTTTACTGTTTAATGCAATTAAAATAAGCTACCAACAGTCAAAACGTTAGGTAAACAGATACAGAACCCCGTTCAAAATAACAAAACTAACAATTGCGACTTTTAAAGGCCTTATTTCTCCGATTGACATTGCCACATCAAAAATTACATTAGAATCTTTTTTGTAAAGAATTTAGTAAGCTTTCGTATGGTCACTTTCCACTTATCACGATTTTCCCACCGTTTTCGAGATATTATAGAAAATGTACGAAAATCCTAAAACTTTTCATGAATGTTAATGAAATATTTTATTTCTAGTACTTCCTTAACTCAAAACGGAACCAAAATTTACCTATCTTAGATTAGATGAATATCAAACGTCTGGAACAAGTTCCAACAGAATTAATCGTTTCTGAATACCCAAACTGAAAATTAGTTTGGAAAAGTAGGGGTTTCAATGTTTCTCGAAAATTAGACGAAAGATTTTTGTGCCAAATTTCTTCAAAATCGGACCATTTTTCTAGCACCTAGAGAGCGAAGAGACAAATATATATATATATATATATATATATATATATATATATATATACATTATTTTTGTTTCTTCGCTGGGGAGAATTATTTGTGTTAGTACGGCATTCTCCAGCGGTCGATTTATTTGCGTAATATTTCGCAGAAATCACATTCAGCTTCTTCAGACGGTCCATGTCTTTACATTTTTTTATACTTGTTATTTTATAATAACCTATATATTAGACTGATTATTTTGCCATAAGGCAACTTTCAGATGTCAATTTTTGTACCGAGGCCTGTTGACACAGCGTAGAGCCGATGGGACTGCTTTGAGACTGTTCTACGTCTTGCTGCTTTGTGCTTGCTTGTGTTTTCCCACCCGATCTTCCTTCAATAGTTCTGAGAACGTGTTTCCATGTAGGATGTAGAATGACACCTTCATCTCTCTTAGGTTGCTTGAATATTTCGTCAGCCTCTCTGACTAGCCTTCTTTGACGATTATCTTCTTTGGCTAGGACTCTGGCTTCATCAAAGAAATGCCGTCAAGAAAATTTCGTGTTTCAGATCCCATAGATCAATAATATAACGGTGGTTCAAGTTTGCATATATATATATATATATATATATATATATATATATATATATATATATATATATATATATATCCGGATTGGAGAGAGGAACAGCGCTAAAATGATAAATTACTGGTCTGATGGAAAAACGGTCAGTATCCGCAAATAAATAATTTATTCAAAATGGTCCCGATAAAAAATCATAATCTCCATCCAATTAAGAGAAATAATTTGTATAATTACAGAGGAAGCACTGATGCCAATGACTTTAGCTGTCAATGCTCTTTGGTGTAGAAAATATGATATAATGTAGCCATGATAACACTTAGTCTCAGAGAAATATGGATAAAAAGTGTAAGTTAATTAGAAAAATGCTTTCAATTATGAAAAAAAGTATCCTAATGAATTATTTATAAGATTATCTTGGAATCATCCAATAGCGTGGTAGGGAACGATTAACTCGAGATTCTCACTTTGCAACAAAATAAGTATAATTATTATTCAGTTCACATATTGGTAGGATATCTTGGAAATATGACAACAAAATTAAAAATGCCTTTAGTCACATTACATGTAAATTAAAATTGGGGGAAACTAAATACAATATCAACAAAATTAACTGCAATTGCATTGATAAATCATACATAGGAGAATCGGAACAATTACTTCGAAAACGAATTAAATTGAACATTGTTCAAAGTATCAATAAGGGAGAAAATAAAACAGCGTTGGCCTTATTAATTTTGAGAACATTTGCACATTAGGTAAAGAAATAAATAAAATGAAAAGAAAGATTAAGGAAAATATCCACATAATAAAAAATAGAAAGAAAGTTGTAACAACAAAAAAATAAATAAAATACAAAATCTGAATAATATTTTCATTAATTTATTTGACAAACAATATAAAATATTTTCTAATCACAGGGGAGAAGAGGGTTTTAATTTTTAATACTGTATTTCTTCTGGAAATTAATTATTAAAAATATGACATATCGATTATTGATCAGCTGACTACATTCCACCCTGTTGGATTCTTTCGGACCATGACTAGTCTAGACGTATCCTTACTAGTGGAAGGTTCTCCTCCTCAAGTTCAGGCTGTAAGTTTATATTTATAGCTTGTTCCCCTGAAGAGGCACCAAAAAGGTGTAAAACATGTAGGGATGAAATAAAATTAGTGTAAATATCTAGTAAGTAAAGATATCTAGTGAAGTTTTATTGATGCATGGAGTAGCAGCATACGCGACAGAAGACGAGAGGAAGTGATATTGACCAGGCTACGAATAGGACACTCAAGACTGACGCATGGCTATCTTATGGCAAAGGAACCACCAACGATATGTCAGTACTGCGGCGTACATCTAACCGTAAAACATATCCTCACCGAATGCAGGGGCTACATAAAAGAAAGAGAACAGTTAGATTTGCCCACTGAGCTAAGGGAACTTCTGGGAAATAACTCGAATCACTTAAGTAAATTATTTGTTTTCCTAGAAAGAACTAAGTTAATCCGACATATTTAATTTATAAATATTTGTGTGTATGTATGTGTGTATGTATATGTATATATAAATATATATATATATATATATATATATATATATATATATATATATATGTTTCAATCTCCTCCTATCTATCTTCAATCTATATCGATCTTCTCAATCCATCTTCAAGTAGCACTTTTGGTCAATATCACTTTCTTTCCTCAATAAACTTATCATATCAACATATATCAATAGTCATATTGAAATTATATGCCAATTGACATATATAAGATCAAACGAGTCTTCTAACTGAGACATCCATGACCCATGTGGTTGACATATGTCTAAAAACACAAATTAAAAAAAAAAAAAAAAAAAAAAAAAAAAAGAAGTTTTATTATTTGTCCTTCCGTCTAGTACTAAAAAACAAATATACAGTGTGTCCCCAAAATAAACGGCAAAACTTCGGGAATCGATGCAGGATGAAAAAAAAAGTCCTTTGGCATTTTTCTCATTTTTGCTTCGTTTCCGAGAAAAACGCAAAAAACTAAAACACAATCGTGAATAGGCATTCTTTCTTAATGCCTATATAGGAATCATTAAAAGTTTATGATTTATCTTCCACCCCTCTACCACCCACCTCCGACCAAAACAAAACAACAAAAAATCTTCTTGGTCGAAAAAATTAAATGACGTCATGTAAAGCTGCAAGTTAAACATAATTTAACATAGCTACATTTCTTCGGAGGAAAGTGATGAACACAAAATAAAAAAAAAAACGTTCAATTCTTAATGAAATTCATGTTTCAATTCTTAAAACAGTTTAACATTTCACACTGGACGTATACATCATTTTTAAAAAAATAATAATTTCTTCTTCTAATAATTCCTGACAATCAATTCAAAAACTGTTCAAAGGGTTGGCGCGCACTTAGACGGACTGGTCGGCATTTTTCTGCTGTAATCTATTTCCAGGCACATCTGATGCGAAGGATGAGGTGCTCCCTTGAGCCAATGGGCTCCCTGTAGACTAAATCGACAGTTGTCCAGCCCACTACGGGAGGACCGGCCGAAATTGGCTGGAGAATAACCATTCATGGAGTTAGAAAGGACGTGGTGGGCCGGTATCTTGGCCGGCTCGATCTTCAAACATCACGTCCTAGCATTTCTTAGCATGAGGACACATTAAAGATTTGGTCTAAAGGGAGCACATTGGCACCTCATCCATCGCATTAGCTGGGCCTGGGAACAGATTGCAGCAGAACAATGCACAAATGCCATCCAGTCTGTCAATGTGCGTTGTGATGCCTGAATTGCTGCAGGGGGCCAAACCTTTGAACAGTTTTTAAATTTACTGTTAGGAATTATTAGAAGAAGCAATTCTTATTTTATAATTATGTACCCGTCCCGTAATAAATTTTAAACTGTTTTAAGAATTAAAAATTTAATTTTACTAAGAACTAGCTGTTACCCAGTGTGCCATGCTACACCTACTTTCTGCCTACGACTCTCCCCGTATCAAGATCTACCTGTATACCCAGTTACGTCAAAATCGGTCAAATGGTGTGAATTTGTTTATATCTGTCTAGTTAGTAATTCGTGAAACAGCCAACAGAGGCCAGCACCCCAGTAATTCATAAAACAGCCGACAGAGGCCAGCAGCACAGCCTGCGAGTAGATAGCTCTTATCAAAGAAAGGCCAGCGCTCCTTAGTTAGACAGTGACTGTTGATATAAAATTGAAATAAACTGCATTAGACGATTATATAATGATGTAAAGTCATCAATGAGTTCGAGTTATTCTTATTATCAAAAACATCAACTAATAAATTTGAGACATTATTCAAAATCGCCGTCAGAATCTGAATGGCTCAGTGTAGCCAATTTTTCTTGAACAAAACTTTTGACCAAATTTTGAAATTTGACTGTTTTGAACTAGCCTAGGAGATTTCCCGTATCAAGACCTACCTGTGTGCCAAGTTTGGTCAAAATCGGTCAAACGGTGTAGATTTGTAAAAGGAACAAAAAGACAAATGGACTAACAGACAGACACGTGATTTTTATATATACAGATTGAAAGTTTTTTTCGTTTTGTGCATTATCACTTTCCTCCGAAATTAGTAGCTTCTTAAATTATGTTGAACTTGCAGCCGGTATTTAATTTTTTCGACCAAGAACATTTTTTGTTGTTTTTTGGGGGAAAGGTGGGTGGTAGAGGGGTGGAAGATATACTTTTAATGATTCTTATATAGGCATTATGAAAGAATGCGGTATCCCGTTCATTTTATTATTCATCAAGAACAATAAATGAAAACGTGAAGTTTTCGTATATTTATTAACAGTCCAGTCAACGAACAGTTATAGATGGAAATTTTTGGAACAAAATTTTTGACTTCGTAACTTTGTTAGGGCTGGATAGAAAGTGAACATATCAAAAGTCCTCCTCCGTAGCCTTTGTGCCGGCGGGAGGGGGGGTTTAGTAGGTCCCATTTTTCGGGTTTTCACTTATATCTCGGAAATCCTGCGTCCTAGCGACATGACTATTCTATAACGAATAAAAGCTGATTAAATTTCCTACAAGTTCTAATCAATGAAGTTTTTCGAGAATCTTTAGTTTTCGAAATATCCGCTCTTGAAAGTCTGTCATTTTGGGAAAAAACACACTTTTTTCTATTCTCGACCGGTATATTATTAAATAGCACTATTTTGTGCTATTTATACGTCCAGTACTCACTATATTTACATAATGGAGTATATTTTGGACAATATATTGACTGGAAATGGTGAGAAATTGAAAGGTTCATTGGTCGACAGTTGTCACCAGATATCAAGATGAACACTAAAACTGTTTCCACATTTAAAGTAAAATACATAAAATAGTAAAGTTATATATATTATTGAAGCGAATGGAATGTTCTACAACCCTATAGCCGACATTTATTTTTTGGGTTCATCGTTGAAGAGATATCCGGTCGAGAATAGAAATAAGTGTGTTTTTTTTTCCCAAAATGACAGACTTTCAAGAGCGGATATTTCGAAAAACTTTATTGAATAGAAATTGTAGAAAATTTAATAAGCTTTCATTTGTTATAGAATGGTCATGTCGCTAGGACGCAGGGTTTCCGAGATATAATTGAAAACCCGAAAAATGGGACCTACTAAACCCCCTCCCCCCGGCACAAAGGCTACGGACGAGGACTTTTGATATGTTGACCCCCTAACTAGCCGAAACAAAGTTATGGGCCAAAAATTGTGTTCCATACATTCCCACCTATTAGTCGCTAAATTTCTGATTTCACGATGAACATTGAAATTATTTTTAGTTTTGAAGGAAAATACATAAAATAGCAAAGTAATATATATTATTGAAGGGAATACAATACTCTACAACCCTAAAACCGTTATTTATTTTTTGGGTTCATCGTTGAAGAGTTATCCCGTCAAAACGGGGGAAAAGTATGCGGCAAAAGTGTTTTTCCCCAAAATGACAGACTTTCAAGAGCGGATATTTCGAATACTAAAGATATCTCGAAAATAGTTTATAGAATAGAACTTGTAGGAAATTTAATCAGCTTTTATTTGTTATAGAGTAATCATGTCGCTAGGACGCAGGGCTTCCGAGATATAAGTGAAAACCCGAAAAATGGGACCTACTAAACCCCCTCCCCCCGGCACAAAGGCTACGGACGAGGACTTTTGATATGTTGACCCCCTATCTAGCAGAAAAAAAAGTTATGGGGCCAAAAATTGTGTTCCATACATTTCCACCTATTAGTCGCTAAATTTCTGATTTCACGATGAACACTGAAATTATTTTTACGTTTGAAGGAAAATACGTAAAATAGCAAAGTAATATATATTATTGAAGGGAATACAATACTCTACAATCCTATGACCGTTATTTATTTTTTTGGGTTCATCGTTGAAGAGTTATCCCGTCAAAACGGGGGAAAAGTATGCGGCAAAAGTGTTTTTCCCAAAATGACAGACTTTCAAGAGCGGATATTTCGAATACTAAAGATATCTCGAAAATATTTTATAGAATAGAACTTGTAGGAAATTTAATCAGCTTTTATTTTTTATAGAGTAATCATGTCGCTAGGACGCAGGGCTTCCGAGATATAAGTGAAAACCCGAAAAATGGGACTTTCTAAACCCCCCTCCCCCGGCACAAAGGCTACGGGTGAGGACTTTTGATATGTTCACCTCCTATCCAGCCTAAACAAAGTTACGAAGTCAAAAATTGTGTCCTAATAATTTCCACCTATAGCTGTTTTCAAACATTCGTTGCCTGGACTGTAAGTAGTACCAAGCCTACACAAAACTCTGGAAGTAAGTTAATAATAAAATAAATAATTGAAACAGTTGCTCATTACAAATGTAAGAGAGCAGAAATATTCATGTTTTCATTCTATTTATGTGCGTCATTTTAAGCAAATTATTTAAAAATGCACTTGACACTCCCAAATACTGAGGAAAGTGCTTAGTTATGCAGATCCTGCGTGACGGTTTTTTTTTTTTTTTCCTTACTGCGTATCTACCAACAGCACGTGGTCGGTCGCCCATTCGGGTACTGGCCACGCCCGACGTTGCTTAACTTCAGTGCTCTACGGGAACCGGTGCATTCAACGTGGCTATGGCCGTTGGCATAAGGATGTTGTATGCCGAAATATATACTTTTGCATGGGATAAGTGCCTAGCAGATTGGATCCATGATGATTTAAAGGCATTTTTCAAAAAAAATTCCTTCAGGAGACCTTTTAGCTACATTCATTTAGAATGTGCTAAAAGTTATTTTATTTATTTTTTTTTTTTTTTTGGAAATAGGGATAGGATTTAACTATAAATTAATAGAATCATATGTGTAATTTACAAAAAAAATTGATGATAGTTTACATAAAATTACTTATTGCCTACTGTATTAACACACCAATAAACCACAGGTAACCACGCCATTAAATGTTTCTCTCAAAATAATATGTGGAGAGTCACGCTTGACTTAGCTGTTCATTAGTTACGCTATAAATGTAATTAGATTAATTGTGAGAAAAATGAATCCTCATTAATTTGTTTTTAGTAATTAAAAGAAGGCTTATATTTTGAGAGCGGCCTGTCCATTAAATCAAGGTCATTTAATAATTATAATATTCATTTAAAGATAACCCGTCCTAAAATTCGTAGTTAATAATAAATGGACGTTAAAATTTAAATAAATATTAAATATTCATTTAAGAAATGCAATTTGTAATCTACTAGGTATATATTTGTCAAATACCACTCACTCACTGACCTATCATCGCCCAGCCCTAAACACTTGCTAAGAAAGGTTTTATTTCATATTCAAATTTTTAAGTATAATTAGAGGGGTTTGAATTTTTAGCACTTTCCTCCGAAGGAAAGTAGCTATTGAGGTTGCACTCATGACGGAATTTTTGAAAAATTTCTTCGAATCTTAATCAATCCTACCTAGTAGCCACCGAATATATATATATATATATATATATATATATATATATATATATTCTTAATGCGTTTCGTTCTTTTAGGCTTAGGGTCGGGAAAAAGTAGTACTTCCTTGTGTCACACCACTTTATTTTTTCTGCCCTACATGTTTCGTGCTTAATTCATTCGCACCTCATCAGGGGCACTTCTTGCTAAGAAGTCCTCTCGTCTCCTCATGTATCTTCTACGGAGGCAGGGGTAATTACAATTGCAAGAAGTGCCCCTGATGAGGTGCGAATGAATTAAGCACGAAACATGTAGGGCAGAAAAAATAAAGTGGTGTGACACAAGGAAGTACTACTTTTTCCCGACCCTAAGCCTAAAAGAACGAAACGCATTAAGAAATATTTTGGGTCATCCACAAGAATAATATATATATATATATATATATATATATATATATATATATATATATATATATATATATATATATAGTTATATATGTCTCCGTTAACACGATACCGGCCAGAGTTTTTGTTTCTTCCCTACTAAACTTGGTATGTAGCATTCCCCAATCAAACGATTGAACGAGTTCGTTAACCAACAAAATCGGTTCATTAGAAGGGGGGGGGGGGTGGTTACTCCGGACCCAAATTACTAATTTGCTCATACCAGTCGTAATTTCTGCTCTATTGTAACGAAACGCGGTATACGTCCTGGGCATCTAATAAGGAAGAAGTGTTGTAAAAATGAACTAAATCGGTCTATCACAGGTGTTATTTATGTTTTTATTTTATTTATCTATATAGGTTATTTTAAGCAATTTAATCAGGAATGCACTCGACACTACCCAATTCTGAGGAAAGTGCTTAGTTATGCAGCTCCTGCGTGACGGACTTTTAGTTTTATTTATTTATTATTAATTAAGCTTATCGCAACTCAGGCGACGAAACTTCAGCTTGAAAGAATTGAGGTAAGTACAAGAAAGTCAATAGTATAGTCAATGATAAATTGTAAAATAAATAAAAAGTACGAGTCGTAAGTAAAGTAGTACTTATTAGCTGAGAGAAGTAACTTAATTCTGTGTTGATATTTCTTTTAGTTTTAAAGAGAGCATGCACGCCTAGGTTGCTAGGACAATAACAGAACAGATGTTACCATACTGTATCTATTTCATAGTATTATTTTCAATTGCTGTTAATTTCCACTATGATGACAGTCCTTGAATTACTAGACATAAACTGTCCCTCATAGAGTTTACGGTATGAGGGACAAAATTACCATTTTAATTGCGGTTCATTTCAACTTGTCCCCCATAGAGTTTACGCTATACCTAGTTATGGTCCATCCGAGGTAATAATATCCAGAGCCCTTGCACAACATCCCCAGTCAGAACACTTCTTGGTAATGCTCGCAAATACGAGAAACATAAATTTTTAAATTTTAACGTACATTTATTATTTACAACGAAATTTAACCTGTTTTGGTTACTGCTAACCTATAGATAACGGGTTAGCTTATCTGTTTCTTCACACTGGTCCGGAGCGCCCCAGTTTCAAGAAACATTATACTTACGGGAACCGTACTGTAATAAACTGCAAAAAGGTATATAGTAGCGTTAATTTTGATGCTACATTATTTAACGCAATACAAAAACTACTTATGACCGTGACGAAGCACTGGCATTCAGCTAGTAAGCTAATATAATGCTGATAACTATAATATTAAAGTCAGCATTTTCCACTACTTTAATTGTATTTCTTTATCTATGAGTACTAGTATACGAGCTGTAAAAAACATTTCATGCTCTGCCCATTCAATTTTACCCCAAAAAATAATTTTGTTTTGGTAATTTTTTTTTATGATTCCAAATTGTTATACTTATTTAAATTGTATTTAAATTTCTAATTATTTATAAATAAAAATAATTTGGATTGAGCTGGTTTTGAAAAATGTCTATCTTTTTTTCATCCTTCCTCTTACATTTCAATTAAATTCATGTTTGGTTTTTTTGTTTAAATCAAAAATCTGACTCGCAAGAACTGTGTCATCTCAGTGCGTTTCAGTACTTATTCCTAGTTACATTTGGAAGCATAGAAAAGAAATATATATATATTTTTTTTAATACATATTTGTTTAAAAATGTTCACACCTTCTCGAACAAAATCTGCTGCAAAATTTCGAAGAAAAGGAATATATGAGGCATCACAAAGCACAGGAAACTTAGAGTAGCCAACTTATCGAGAAGTGGAAATTACTCAATCCGCCTTCTCCCTCATTCTTAAGAAAAGCTCTATAAGGCAATACAAAAATGATTCATATTTAATGTGTATTACTGAGAAAACCTAAACGTTATCATTTATTTCAGGTGAATTTCGCCCCAAAAAAAAACAATGTTCTGGATGACGAACTAGACCTTTTAAATCAGAAAAAAATATTTTTGTACCAGCTAATATCATAATGGGATCTTCAAGAGCCAATGCAAAATCTTGAATTCATATGAAAATTAATCATGGACAAGTTAGAAACTCCTTGAAGTTTTTGCTGTGTCAAACAATTAAGTGGAATAATATTTGTATGAGGTAATTTTAAAATAAATGATTAATAATTTATTAAAATTTATTTTTACAATAGATACAAATCATTTTTCCTAAGATAGCATATTTACCTAATGACGATAAAATATAATAATTATAAACACAGTATTTTTTTTTTTTGTTTCCTGGACAAAGAAACTCATTTAATCAAATTAAGCTTGAGAAGAAAGCCATTTGTGCCATGGGGGTTGACATCTTGATTTATCATCTTGTGTACAGACCAACTTAGAGCGTATGTCGTAGATGAGTTCACTTGATTGAAGTCATTTATTACTATTATCGATGATGGGTCTTTAGCTATTGTTCTGAAAAATACATTTTTATTAAATCAATTAAAATAGATTTTTATTAAATAAAAGAAATGAGGAGATTGTAAGAAATGTATATTTCATTTCTCTTCAATATAATAGTACTTACTCTGGAGAAGAATTGACTCCCTATAATACGTTTTTTGTTAAAGCACAAGGCCTTTGAGCCATCATCGGACACTTATTGATGGTACTGTAAGGGACTGATTAGCAAGGACGGGATTTAGTGAGTTAGATATTTGGGAAATATTTTACAGAAACAGAATTCCATTTCAAAGCTTCAATTTATACTAAGGTTACTGTTATGTACACAAAGATCATGAAACATTGCTAAGATGTGAGACAGGTTGAAAGAGAAAGTGCCAGTTAGAAAGAATAATGTCATATTGGGAGATAAGAGAATATTGGGCTGACCTACCTTTAACAAACATCAGGGCCGAGTACTCAGGAACTGGTCTGACTCCGTCCTGTCAGAGGTAGGCCTGCCCTTATAAACCCTTCACCCCACCTCTGATCTAGCTCGTGGCTCATGACGAGATTCACCTCCTCGGGTCCTACACCTTACTGGAATTACCTTACTTGTCTGCCACTTATCGTGTGCATGCCCCAGACGCAGCGTCTCCAGATTCCTTGTTCCCCATCTCCAGTGTTGGACATGGAAACTTTCTCTCATTTTTATTCACTTACTCTAATTCCAAGGAAATACAGGGCTTAATATTTGCTGGATGGTGGGATGTGGAGGGGAGTGTGTGGTCGTCAACACCACCATTAGTTGGTTGAAAGATGTTTATTTGCGCATTGCACTTTCAAGCCAAATTGACTCAGTACTCAGCTAGTATTTTTGACAATGATCGCCCCCCATCATGCACAATATCCTGTGGTCGAAGCTCACCAAGGTACTGCTCGAGTAAAAAGTTGGCATACATTTTGGTTAGAACAGCGTCATCTTAGCGCGATTCCTTTGCTGACCCTTGTAACACATGAGAGTGTGTTAACTTTAATTAATACCCTGAAGGTTTTGAACTGACAAGTTGTTTTAAGTGTAAGAGGAAAAAAAATTATGTGACGGGTTTCCGAATTCTCACACATAAGGGAGAAAAGGTTGTTTTATTGCTTTTTCGAGACAAACGTGGTTTTTAGAAGAATAATCATTTCAGCTCCGTCCCAGGTAGTTCTAATACAACGAGAGTGAGACCAATCGAAAGCTGAGTAAATTTAATATAAGACTAGGTGGGTGTAAACGTCAAAATGAATGAATTTAAGAATGTCTATCTTACCAAAAGAAAGCTATTCTAAATTTCCTGACATTTCTTACTCGCGTTACTCTCCAATGAACTTTTTCATTTAACCAGCTTTCCATTCATGTATCAGAACCCTGTGTTATTGAAGTATCCTACAGGACACCAGGGAGGATTTAGAGAATAAAATCATTTTCAAATGTGAGGAGATGATGGGGCAGGAAATAGACATAAGGAGAGCAGGTGATGGTGTTCTCAGAAGAAGTAGACTTTGTGGAAGAAGATGGGTTTTTTTTTCGAAAAAGAAAATGTAGCAGCCAAAAAACCCACCCAAAAATCATTGTAATGTATAAGTTGACATGGTAATTTAAATAAATGAATAATGCAAGCAGCTCTACTGTATGTATAGAAATTATGGTTGGGAAAAATAAAGATGTGTTGTGGCATTACAAACTACAGTACATCCTACACCGACATTAGTTTTAGAGCCATCTGAGACAAGCTCTGTTGCTCCAGGATACTTCAACCTGATTTTATTGAATTCAGCTTGAAAAACCTTAGGAGGGATATCACTTTTAATACAGCTGGTCAGTAAAAGTCAATTACAAGAGGGTGAATGCCAGCAGATGAAGTCAACTTAGACTAAAATATAAATTTGATAGTTGCTTCAGCTTTGATTCTTTATTGAAGTTCATATTACCTTTGGATTTGCGTTTTAGGGTTGTATCCGACAATTGATCCATCAGACACTGTATTGAATAGGACACAACCATCCGTAGAATTCACGTACAGTCCACTGCCTTCCGATTGCTTTGTAAAAGCCCTTCTTACGTCAAGCCGCCTAGGATCGTTGCCTGGAGGCGGGTGTTGGAGATCTGAAGTCGGCATAACGTAGACATAGTCCGAAGTAGCAGCTTGAAAGTACACTTCACTGTTTTTACCTTTCCTTGCCAAATCCATTCCTATGATCCCACTGAAGAAGACAATTTTGTCATGTTGTACCTAAAGCAGAGCATAAGATGCAATCGTTATAGTTACTGAAGTATCTTCTTACTCAAGCAATTAACGTTACAGATAATTGCAATCACAGTAGCTCAAAGCAACCATACCAGACTCTGAAGAGTGGCAGCCTCTTAGGTTGGCCGCTTAGCAATAAGGCCAATGATGCAAAGGTATGCACCATATAAAATAATATAACAAAACAATTTCAAAAAATTAACCTTTTTTTTCTTCTTCAAATTTCTTCTGGTTTAGGTTAAGAAATTTGAATGAATGAAGCCCCAGTTGGTGCTACATAACATTTACATCAAATGACAAAACGTCTGACTCGCAAGAACAGCGTCATCTTAGCGCGATTCCTTTGTTGTCCCTTGTGAAATTTCTAAAGAAATAGAAACAGTTGAAACGGTTTTTTAGATATTTCGTGAAAAGCTTATCTTGAATAAAAGCAATATTTTAGGCGTCAACCCTCAAGCAACGGATGGAAAGGTGTTAGGGCCATTTCCAGGTAAACCACTCACAAAGAATGACACCAACACCAGTACAATACTAGAAAATATTCACAACGCGTCTTCGAATCTCTCTCGGAAAGCTCTGTTTCTAACAATAATTTTTAGCATAAATATGCTTTAGCGGTGACCAAACTGGAAAAAAACGTTACAAAAAAGTGTCCTCTGGCGTTCGCGCATGCTCAATAGTATTCGCGCATGCGCAGTAGCGTCCGCGCATGGCAATAGCGTTCGCGCATGCGCAGTGGCGTTTGCACATGCGCAGTGGCGTTCGCGTATGCTCAGAGGCGTTCGGGCATGCGCAGTTGCGTTCGGGCCTGCGCAGAGGCGTTTGAGCATGCGCAGTAGCTATGTACGAACTTTTTTATTTTTAATAATTAAGTCAGCTGGTGGCAACAAATTAAAGGCCGTAATTTTAATTGAATATAATACTAGGGGGTTGGTAACGAAAACTAAAACTATCCTGCTATGTAACATTCCTCTGCAAGGAGAAGTAAACATAAAATGATTAAAAGGAACATGAAATGCTCGTTTAAAACTTTTTTTAACGTTTGAAGCAACAGTAGCAAATAAAAATCTGTGGAACGATTATTTCTGGACGTTGAAGCACGCGGCCTCCGACTAGCTCCCAAGAAACTCCGGAAGCTATCAAATCCCAGCGGAAAGAAGAAGAAAGGGGGGAGAAATTGGATCCTGCTCCTTTTACAAGAGGGGACAAGCAGTGGGCTATTATCCCATAATGCGCTTGTGGTTACGAAAAGGTCAAAACGTGAATGAAATGAGAAAAATGTATATGTAATGTGTAAACTGGTGCTAAATAATTATAAAGGACATCAACAGAAAAAGAATGATACAGAGTAACTAGAATGTTTAAGCGTGTTTCTTCAACTCTAACTATGCCAAATGAAATAATATAGTTTATTCCAGCGAGGAGATACCTTGACGACATCGTAATTCACTTATAAACAAATTTAAAAATAAAAAATAGTTGCCTCACAGACCAGTACAGGGAAGAAAGCAGCAAATGCGCTGCACAGTGGTGCGGGAGGAAAAAACCTCCAAAACCGAAGTTATTCAAACGCGTTTGAACTAACATTTTTAGCAAAAATATGCATTAGCGATGACTAAACTGAAAAAAGCGTTACAAAAAAGTGTCCGCTAAAGTTCGCGAATGCGCGTTAGCCTTGTACGAAAAAGAAGACTGTATGTTATACAGTACATTACATAGGTTTGTCGGGTGGACCTAAAGCATATTTATGTTCCTGAATTTGAGCAGAAGGCTCTAAACGAAATTCGTAAATGTAAAACCATACATAACCATCCCTAACCATACCGAGCCGTCCCTAGCCACAGCGAACCATCCCTAACCATACCGAACCATACCTAACCAAAGCATTTCATGTTCAAATAAACTTATAAAACAAGTACTTGCTATATGATGTAAGGGTAAAGATTTTTTTCTCGACCCAAAAACCATGTTCCGGAGGACGGATTCTGCTCGTTCAGAAATCCGAAAGACCTTCAAATTAGACGAACGTTTTTTTACCTAATTTCATCCAAATCGGATCATTATTGAGGCTGTGAGAGCGCGAAAAGACAAATATATATATATACACACACACACACACTCTCACACACAAATTTGAACCACCGTTATTTTCTTTTTCTAGGGGTTCTGAAACGTAAACTTTTCTAGTCTGCGAGGCCGCCACATCTCAGACCCGGGCCCAGGACAAGATCATGGGCCCCCACTGCTCAAAGCCAGACTGAAAATTCTAGTACTTTGCTATAGGACTTTGGACATTTTAAAATTATTTTAATCTTGAGTTTTGAGCGAAATGAGAATAAAAGCCGACAATCGGTGCAGCAAAGGTCACTTTCGGTACTTGTAGTTTTATTACGACTCCTATTGAAATATAATATTCTGGGACAGCACTTGTTTTTTCGTTTATGTACATTAAAACAAATAAAGAGCCCATCCAATAAATATAGGCTACGCCCGTCTGTATTTCTAAACCCCATTCTCTTTACAAGCTCATAACCTATACATTTTTTCCAATTAGCGTCCCCCACATGTGGCACCTGCTAGTCGGCACTTCCGGATGAGGTCAACCTTATAAGCGGGGTTTCTCCCTATGGAGGGAGGGAGGAACCGCGCTAAAATGGAGGGCTAAACCCTCTTTCAAAGCTTACAGAGCAAAGTTTTTTTATAGTAAGTAATACAATAAAATAATACCTTAATAATATAGTTATCTGGATCAGGGGACATGAAAGGATGTGAGATTCTGTGGAAGCTGCCTGGAGAATCACCGCCTGAACCTCGGTAGACAATAATTGCCGAGTAAGTGGTGTCTGTAATGTAGGCGTAGAGGTCATCACAGGAAGTAGTGCTGCCATTGGAGGACTCCACATCATCCAGAGTTATTCCTGTCAAAATTGCCTTTGGCATCGCCACGCTTGCGGGAATGGCAATAATTCTTTCCTGTTAGAACAATACATTTGAAACGAAATGAGAATGTATATAGGAAGGGACACAGGGTGTATCTTGTCATATGTCTACTGTTACGTTCACAGTAACACGCGTGAGCGTAAGCGTTGATGGCCTCCGATCAAGCGCGTTCCAAGCTATCAGGACAATTGCTTTAGCATGGCTTCGAACGCCCAGTCATCAGCTAGCCGTCTTTGAAGCTAATCGAGTAACATCTATTCTGGATAAAACACGTCTTGAAGACTGGCACCATGTAAGATCCAAAGAAAACCCTGCCGACATATCATCGCGAGGCATCAATCCCTCCGAAATACAGAACCATCATCTTTGGTGGTACGGCCCAAGCTGGCTAAAATTAAACACTCATGACTGGCCCATCAAGCTCTCCAATGCCAAACTGCAAGCCACTTCTGCATTTCTCGGCACGTCAACAGTGTTATCTGAACCACAATGGCTTTAGCGTTTTAGCAATCTGAGGACTCTACTCCATGTCATCGCCAGGATTATCTGCCTCTCAACTCGGGCGAGAGCCACGTCCTCCGGAGACAATGCCAAAATTCAACTCTCATCTTTCTCAAAAGGTATAAATTCTCCTAATCTACAAGCTCTTCAACCATTTCTTGACGAACTGCGTATTATTACAGTGGGCGGAAGACTAAACAATGCTCCCATCTCTCTCTCAGCCCGTCATCTAGCAATTTTACACTTACTCTCATCTTACCTATCTTGTAGTCAGCGAGATTCATAATAATTATTTTCATGCCGGTGCAAATTTTACACTCAACCTTCTCCGGCAGAGATATTGGATACCATCTGCGACAAGATACATAAAGGGCTTCATTCTTCGTTGCATAATCTGCCGTCGACGCCAACCCAAGGCAAAAATCCCTATTATGGCTCCTCTTCCAAGCTCTAGGTTTGAAATGATTAGACCTTTTCTTCAGGTAGGTATTGATTTCGGCGGTCCTTTCTCAGTAAGAGACTCTCTACGTCGAAAAACTATCATATCTAAAGCATATTTATGCCTATTTGTCTGCTTTTCTACCAAAGCACTCCATTTAGAAGCAGTATCTTCCCTCTCCATGCCATCATTCTTGGCAGCGCTGGATAGATTTATATCACGTCGGGGTCTTCCAAAAGCCATACATTCCGACAATGGAACAAACTTCGTCGGTGCTTCCCGCTACTTAAAGGATGTCTATTCCTTCATTTCACAACATTCAACTGCCATTCAAACTCACCTCGCTGACAAGGGTGTAGAGTGGCATTTCATTCCACCTCATTCACCACACTTTGGAGGCTTGTGGGAAGCTGGCATTAAGTCCGTGAAGAAACTACTGCCTGCTTCTGTCCAATGACGTTCGAAGTGTTAGCGACGATCTTCACAAAAATTGAAGCTTTGCTAAATTCACGACCTTTGTTCCCTCTAAACGATGATCCCTATGAGCTAGATATCCTCACTTCGGCTCATTTTCTAATTGGAACATCCATGCACGCACCACCCGTCGAAGATCTAAGCGACGTACCACTCAACATGCTTTCCCACTGGCAGCTCATTGACAGTCGCATCCAGTATACTTGGAAAAGGTGGAGCAAAGAATACGTTCACCATCTTCAGCAGCGGCACAAATGGAAGAAGTCTGAAGATCCTTCACTCAATGTCGGAAGCATCATAGTCCGCATCGACAAGAAGAATCCTTTAGGACAATGGCCACTTGCCCGTATAACTCAAACTCATGCCGGCAGTGACGGTGTTGTACGCGTAATGACAGTCCGCATTGCTTCCGGCTCAGAGCTTAAGAGATCCGTATCATCCCTTTCCCTCCTTTTCCCAAACCCTGAAATGAACACTGTAACAAATTCTTAAGTGTTTTATGTTTTTTTGTTCTTTTTTTTCTTCTTTCTAATCTTACGTTAGCAGTCCTTGATGAATCATTGTAAATTTTGGCTTAACCAAATTTAAGTGGGCGGTATGTTAGAGACCAAGTAGAATAAAGTATCAATTATTTATTTTCTATTATTGAATTATTGTATTGTAAGTATCGTAGCGTCTAGCTATAGGGGAATAGTGTGGCAGCTGAGAGTTAGAACCTGAGGCGGTTATTAGTCGATCCTTAATCCTCTTGCGGATCACCACTATCTCTGCGATAGGACGGCTGATTTACCCTCAAGCCTACAGAGTTCGCCACCTCCCGGTGCAATCTTCGAGTGAGAGCAGCACCTTACGGGCTCATCACAAGATAAACGTCGATTTGCGAACTGCCCGCCTTAGGTGGAGTACAGCCTTGAGGCCCTTAGGAGCACCTTCACGCTACACCCGCTGCATACGGCCATCAACGCTTTACGCTCTAAGTGGACGAGGCCTTTTTTGGCTTGAATCCGATTATCTCCTAGATTAGATTCGCCCTTGTACGGGAATTGGAGAACAAAGCGACCAGATGAAGTACGAGTATAGGTGTCCTTGAAATGTTGCTCACAATATTCATCTTCAGGGGAAACTAATGAAGCTGGACTGGATTCTTCTAACCGCCAAAACGGCTTAAGTTGGTTTTGTATGTCCAACTGAGAATATGCAACAAGACTATTGTCGCTAAATGGGAAGTCAGAAGATATAGGCCCAGATACAACGTCACCAAAAACAGTGGGGGTTAGAAAAGGTAGTCCTGCTCTCACTGGATTAGGTGCGCCAGATAGAATTAAGTACCACATATCAGAACCAAGTAATAAGTCAATATCCTTGGGGGTGCCAAACTTTGGATCAGCTAGCTTGAATGAGCTGAACGCTTCTACAATATGCTGAGGTATTGGACATAGAGGAAGGAATGAAGTAATTTGAGGAATGACGAGGGCGTTCAGTCCCAGAGATATCTCTATGTTATGCTGAGAATGAAGTGTACATCGAACTCTCCCCGAGATAGGAATAGATATATTGTTGCCTAATCCGTGGATTTTCTGAAAGGTTTCATGAATTGGAAGTTTCAATTGTCGAGCACATTTCATGGTGATAAAAGAGCGTGTGCTTCCTGAGTCCAGTAAAGCTCGAAAAGAGTGCAACCTTTTATTACTATCCTCGACAAGTACAATAGCGGTTCCCAGCAGGACCTGATCAGTGGGTGACATGTAGGAACTATAGCAGAGGTTTTTCGAGTGGTCCTGAAGGTGTAGAGCTTGCCCTAGATTGGTTGAAGGATGAGCTGGTGGAGGTTTATTTTGAGAATGATGGCGCCCCTTACAATATCTGCATGTGTTTTTAGAACGACAGTCCTTGGTTGAATGTGATGACCTCAGGCAATTTTGGCAACCCTTCCATTTTGAGGCAAAGTTCTGTCGCTCGATAACATCAAGTTGAGCGAATTTGTGACAATACAGAAGATTGTGATGACCTTGACAGAAAGGACATGGTGCAGAAGGTTTTTCCGTGAGTGGATGTGAAGATGCAGGTGTAGGAGATCATCGACTAGCTGGAGTCACAGCCTTAGACAACGAGAAGTTGGCCCTATTAGAATGGTTTAAGGGAGTCTTGGAAAAATGACTTGACGAGCCAGAGTTTTCTCCGCTAGATAACATAGCAAGATCGAAACGACGAGATGATTTTGATGGAAAACGTTGATTGTATCGTTTCTGATTTTCTGAAGAAGCATGAGAATGCTGAAAGCTTGAACTTTCGTCACTAGACAGCCGAAGCGCAAGGTAACCATTTCGAATAAATTTTATTAAATCTTCAGTTGAGGGGAATTCTTTTCCTAGCTGATCTAGCTCGAATTTCTGACGTGTAGTAGAGTCTAAAGATCTGAGTGCAAGGAAGGATAATATTATATCATCAGGATTATCGAGACCTAGAGCCTTGAACGATGCTATACTGTCTGAAACGTTAGTAGTAAATCCCAATAAATTTGATAAGGGACTAGAATTTTTATTAAATCTAAAATTGAGAATTCTTTCGAGATAAAAATTAGCTATGACTCTTTTATTGTCATAAGCATTGTTCAACGCTTCCCAAGCTAAGGGATAGTTTTCATCAGTTATTTTAAAATGAGAAACTAGAGATAAAGCCTCACTAGAAAAACAAGATAATAAATGGTGGAATTTTTCGACAGGTTGTAAGGACGGGTCAGAGTCCATTAAGCTGAGGAATGTATCCCTGAAAAATCCCCATGATTGAATATGACCTGAAAATACTGGAGGTTTGATGGTCGGTTATGAAGATTTAGCTCTGGCTTCACTAAAGGAAGTGGTATTAGCTGTTGTATCCTTAGTAGCAAGTTTTTCTTTCTCGATCTCGAGTTTTAAAGCCTCAGCGTTGTGAATGATATCGAAAAGACTAGTTCTTTGTGCAGCCTCGACATCGGTAGGAAACCCGGTAGGCTCACAGGATTTTACAAAGCAAGCTTCTAACTTGTCCCAATTGGCATTGAATTCGGATACAAGTGCTTGGGCAAAGGGCAATTTTATTAAAAACAAACACTTTTTAGTACTATCCGCTTTAAATTGTTCAGTAAGCTGTCCAAGGGGAGTAATGCCTTCATAGAGTCTCTTAATCCTCTTCCTATAAATGTTTATATTGGCCAAAATGTCCTCACTTTTGGTGGGGGAACAACTGGTGGAGCCATATTTGAAATAGATATTTATAAAATAATTTAAAATAAAAGGAAATGATACCAGGATTAAAACAGGAAACAATATGAGGATTAAGACATATAAATAGAAAAGAAATTAATAGGAAAAACGCCTGAAAAGAAATGTAAAAAAAATAGAAAGAATATATATATATAAGAACAATACTAAAATTAGAAATATATGTTCATATATGATAATGGTAATTTGTTAAAAAATAGTTAATAGTCTGAAGTTTACTAACGGAGCAAGGAAGCGTAAGTGGCCTATCCACCTACTGTGCGCGCATTGACAGCTGGAAATTTGCTCAAAATATCATCGTTCCCTGGGGTATGGATGCAAAAATGATTCATTCAAATCATAACAGACCCTTGGACCAGATGGAGTCATCCCTTTCTTTCTTAAAGAAGGACTTCATTATAAGTATTCTCATTATCTTATTTGCTTAAATTATTAATTTATTTGTGCTCTTTATCGCACAAAACTTATTTTGAACAGTATTTCTAATGATAAAATACTTCACCAACATATACAGTGAACTTGGATAATTCGAACTTCGATAATTCGAAATCATGTGTAATTCGAATATTTCTCTCGGTCCCTAGAATTTAGGGCATAAACAATGTAAAAAAATCATGGTTAATTCGAATAAAATTTTAGATAATTCGAATTTTTTACGAGTCTGTACTTCCAATGGGAAGTGGACAGAGAGGCGGTCGATCTTAAATCTTGTGAAAATATTCTCCCCTCGGGTAAGATGGATAGTAAGATACGGATGAAGGGGTTCCAGGACAAGAAGCGCGACGGTCTCATAGCCTAGTTCTTGGACTCTAGGAGTTCTGCAAAGTGGTGGGTCGCGCTTCCTCCCTTCCAGAGGTTGTTATAGTTCCATCCTGTGGTTCTATCGTAGAATTCCCTCCCACCATCACTCCCATCTTCATTTCTTATTCAGATATAAGTCAGTCAGCGCCTTGATCTGTTGTATTGTTTCTGCCTTGAATTTCTGGCGTACAGAGCAGTTCAGTGAGTTGTTGATTTAAGATGTCGAAGCCTAGAAGTTATAAAACTTTAACGTTGTCAGAGAAAATAGCAAGAAAGAAATTGAAAAAGGAATAAAGAAATGATCTGAAATTGCCAAGGACTTTGGAATTCCTCCTAACACTTTACCAACTTACCTGAAAAAAAAAGAAAAAATTCTTGCCCATGAAAATTACTTTTTTCTAAAAATAATAGACTCTTATTTTTACTTTTTTAATCAATTATTTATTACTTTTGTACGTAATCAGCAATTCATGAAATGTTTGTTTTTATTTATATAAAATATATTTTTTTTTTAATTAAAAAATGTGAAAATATGAAGTTCGATGTTTTAGCCCTTTATTTTCAAAAACTTTTGTAATTCGAATTTTGGATAATTCGAACTTTTTTGTTGGTCCCAAGGGGTTCGAATTATCCAAGTTCTACTGTAATACAATTATTCTGAACTAATTGCATTTGGGTGCACTCACCACGTCATTCGTAGTTAAGTTGAAGATGACAATTTTGGGTGGGCATATTTGCTGTGGATCTTGAAAGCTATTTACAACACCATGATCTGCAGCCCAAAGCCTGTTACACTTATCTCTAACCACCCTTTGCACAGACACAAGTGTGCTATTACAATTAGTGTTTTTTTCATCTATTGTGTTAAATGTAATTTTGGGATATGGCTGAAAAGAAAATCTCTTGTTAATTGATTATAAAGGCTAAATGTATTTAAAGCCTGTTCACTTAGATGGAATAGTTCAAATCCCGCATGCGCGAAATTCTGCGAGAATTATTTCCGACGGGTCCGCCATTTGCATTACTATTTCAATGAACAACACGCTACGCGAAACTCAATAAAAACTGATTATGTCTCGTTTGGGACTAGGGAAGGCTTTGAGATTTTAGGCAAGGGAGATAGTGTTTAATATTTAAAAATACTTAACCAAAGCTAAGGCTGAAAACAATTTTGATTATAACCTTGCTATATTCCCGGTAGAAAATTGGCGATAAAAAGTATCTTAGTCATGACCTCATCACTATGAAATTTAAAACGTTTTCAGCCTTAGCTTTGGCTAAGTATTGATAAATATTAGACACATCTCCTTTGCCTAAAATCTCAAAGCCTTCCCTAGTCCTAAATGAGACATAATCAGTTTTTAAAGTGATTCACGTTGTGTTTGATCATTAAAAGACTTTGCAAATGGCAGAAGGGGGATTGCAGGGAGACATTCCCGCTGTCGATCGCGCATGTGCAATTGAACTCCTGAGCTTATCTGGACAAGCTATATAATTATAGTTAAAAAATTAACATGAAATTAATTGCTGAAATAAAAATAGATAAATAGAGGAGAATGTGGTATTATGAGCCCCCAATTTGTTTTTCCTTTTTTTTTCGAATTGCCTATGAAGTTTTTTTAGAATATTCGCTCATAGCGTTAACTACAATATTTTGTGAACATACTTATAAAAGAAGAAATTTTTTCGGTAGCTTTAAGTATATGAAAAAAAAAGAAATTCGAAGAATGTCAATTTGTCAGTAAATCGTTTTGTGCTGGTAATATGGGCCCCTAAGAAGGAGAAGTAAAATGACTTATATATGACAATTTCATTTATTACAAAATCATGAAAATGCATTACAAAGTAGACAAAAATTTATAAAGTATCTCGGAAAACCTTATTAAGGAACCGCCTTATGACGTTTCCGTCTATTTTCAAAAATCACAAACGTAAATATTCTTGTCACATCCAGCGCAGTCATTGTGTGCTCACATTTCGCAGATTAGGCGTTGTACCCACAGTTCCCTGAGGGTATCTGATAAAAATAGGCCCATATTTTTCCGGGGGGAAATCAAGAACGGAGGTACAAAGGTTCTTTCCTCTCAAGACAATGATTCGCGGGATTTTACTTTGAACTACTGATACTCCAGTCTCATCCTGCTCTACGGCCCTATCAGCTGGATAGTTGTGTTTGGGGTACTCGGCTTCTCAGATAGCAAAGAAATTGTCGACTGCTTCTTTGTTAAATCCATTAGCTCTTGAAAACGATGTTGCAGCTGGTTTCAAAACAGACAAAATATTCTTGTAGCGATTTATTCAAGTGGTTGAACCAGGATCTTCCAACTAGCCCATCTCCTGTGAATGGGGGCTCAATTCCATTTCTTTCACACAGTTGGTAAACCACTCTGCAAACATTACAGAGCCCTTAAGTTCGGGGGCTCATATTACAACCCTCGCCATGTTGGGATTTGAACACGCATAACGATTCATTGTAACTTGAAAAATTACATTGTATCTACACAGAAATAATCCCTGAAATGTCCTTTACACTATCCAATAAGGAACTACATGGATTTTAAATGAACACATACTGTAATTATAAGCAAATTACTTCCTTATCAAAGTTTTTTAGATCAAGAAAGCAAATAAAACATTTTTAAGCACAAACTAACAGCTGCAACTGAGCGAGAACGCTCCAGTAGCGAGAGCCTTTATTTTATTTTTTTTATTTTATTTTTTTTTTTTTTTTTTATATCACCGCCAAAGTGAGCTCGCTGTATGAATAGATATTGAGGGGACTCATAATACAAACAGGGCTAATAATACCACCTTTACTTCTAAATAAAACTATTGAAATGTGATTTTGGAAATAGGCGGACACACTTTAACCACATTTATTTCCTCTCTTCTCTACATGTTCATATTTAACTATTTTTATATAAATGTTCCACATGTAGGGAAGAGAGGAAATAAATATAGTTAAAGTGCGTCCGCCTATTTCGTAATTACCTTTTAATAGTTTTATTTATTTAAATATTTTTTCCACTTGTTCTTTTTTCTTTATTTGGCAGAGGGTCGATGAAGCAGAACACCATTTGTTTTTGTTCAACTATTTTATTTCATCAATTTTGCCCGACATGTTTCGTGCAAAATTTTTGCAATATTTTTGTATACATGTTTCGTATGAGGACCTTGGAAGAGTAAGGGCGAATGAGAAAAATCAATTTTTTTATTATTTTATTTTCTGATTCAGAATGATGTAGTTAACACGACGCGTCGCCTTGTTTATCTGGTTCGCCTTTAGTTCTCTCACAGTCTCAATTTATATTGAATAGCAGGATCATCATGAGGAATTCAATGTCCAATAGAACCAATGTCTAAACCAATAGAAATGCTAGTTGTTCTCTTTTCCGCTGTTATAATGGAGATAACCTCATAATAACCTGTCATTTCATTAACCGGATCATTGGGCGTGAGCCTGAACGGGAGCCGGTTCTCGAGGTCGGTGCAACTAATACGTAAGTACCTCAGTTTTTATTGAGTTTAAAGTAGCATGTTGTTCATTGAAATAGTAATGAAAATGGCGGACCCGTTGGGAATAATTCCAGCAGAAGTTAGCGCATGCGGGATTTGAACTATTCCATCTAGCTGAATAGGCTATAATAAAGGTATAAAACATGACTGATGAATTAGAATAGGATTTATGCAAAATATTAGGTAAAAAAACCCGTCTTTCTTGAGCTGTCGGCCCGCTAAAGTCTAACCGGGTTCGTCAAACAATTTGTACATTTGGACTTTCCAGCGGATAACTTATGTATTGTTCAAATGAATCGTTCTTAAAAAAAGAATTAAAATTCCCTTTTGTAAATAATTTAACAAGATCCTTCTTCGTTGTCAAAGGGAAAATTAGTGAGAATAATATTCTATAATGAACTGACTGATTAAAATAGTGTATCCTCGAATTCGCACACTAACCTCTCTGAAAACTTAATAAAGACAAATTTATAAAAACAGGCTTTAAGCATGACAAATATATATTAGTTCTACTTTAGGAAAACATTGTTCAAATTTTTCTAGGGATCTGACCTCACGTTGATTAGTAGCGAGGCAAGGGTAGAAAAGTAGATTTATGCAAAGTAGGTATGTATATTTCAGCTGCGTTAAAATGTAATTCTATTTTGAGTAAAGAAAAGGTCCTGTTTACTATTAGAAAAGAGACAGACGTTCTTTGTCAAATCTCCAAATTCCATGGACGTATATAAGGGGGGCTGAGGGGGTTGCAGCCCCCACGAAATTTTGATTTGATGGTAAAAACTTGTCGTAAAACCCTTAAAAATAAATTAAATAAGATTAGACTTAGTTCATATAGAATATTTTATTTTACGTGTAATAGCGTTTTAGTTGCCTAAATCTATTCCAAGCTCTAAATTTTTAGTATTCCATACCCCGGAAATGGTCTCAGTCCCCCCCCCCGAAATTTTCCCAGCCCCTCCCGAAATTATTTTCTATATACGCCCATGCCAAATTTTGCCAGTTCAAAAATAATTATAGTGAAACACTATATCTAAAACTGATATATATGTTGATAATAATCTAGATATTAGTTCTATTGTGTTGTAAATTACTGAAAAAAATTTTAATTTAAACTAGTCTATTAATAATATGTTAAATCGGAATATTTTGTAGAATTAAATAAATTCATGTAGGTATACAAAAACTGTTTAGGTTCTAAGGGTGAATAGGTGGCACGGAGGCCATGAAACATGTAGGGCATTTATGAAATAAAGCAGTACAATAGTACATTCAGTAAGAATACTATTTTTACTGTAAGCAGTACAGTAGGAATACTATTTTTTAAATATGCGCGGCAAGTGGACCAACCAAACTGGCAGGTTACGTAAACCAAACTTAACTTCGAAAAAAAAATAGTCCGACGCGCAGGAACTGCATCATCTTATCTCTTCTGTCATTTTGAAATCTAAGAATGGGAACAGTATATGTTTTGTTTCGATCTTTGTGAAAAATGTAACCTAAAATCTCAAAGAGAAGCAAGATTTTAGGGGCAACAACAGGAAACAGAGTATGACTCCTTCCGCTCTAGGAAAACACTATTACCAATACGTTTTCAATTTCATACCTATTTTTACTGATATATATATATATATATATATATATATATATATATATATATATATATATATATATCTTCATCGAGTATTGTAGCTGTGGTCTTGTGGGTGAAGTATATGGGCTCTGAATTCTGTATTAACTTTTAATTATTATATTTATCATTTTTATTGTTAGTTTTTCATTTATTTATTTTATCTAATTGTTTTATTTATAATTATTAATCAATTAATGTTTTGTAATGTACACTGAATTGTTATGTTTATTTATTTTTTTTTTCGCTCTTTTTTTTCTTCTTATTTTCTTCATGAGGTACTGTTAAAAGTGATAGTAAGAGGTTTCTCTATGAAGGGACGGAGTAAGCACACTAAAAGAAAAATTATTTAACTGAACCAGAAATATATTCTATGCTAAAATGTCATTATACAACCATAAAGATGTGATTTGTACAATAAATTCACTGAAAAGCAAAGTGTATGACTTAAAAAATTGACACTGTAAAAATTGATCCAGCTCCTTATCTGTAATTTTCAATTTTTAAGAGACATCATACAAACAGGAATTTTATGAGGTAATTTTAAAATAAATGACTAATTGTTTTTTTAATTTATTTTTACAATTGTTACAGACTTATAATGAATAATAAATAATTTATGGTCAAGATTATAATGGTTTTTTGTATCGATAAACTCAGATAGCAAAATTTAGCCTGAGAAGAACGCCGTTTATCTCTTTGGGGTTGGCTTTTTGATTCATAATCTTGTGTATTGTCCAACTTATAGCATAGGCCGTAGAAGAGTTTGCTTGATTGAAATCGTCTATTATTGTGATCCATGATGGGTTTTTAGCAATTGTTCTGAAACAGGAAGTTTTAAAATAATAACATTAGAATTTTTATATTAGCTGATGGAAGAGAATGGGGAAAAGTTTATTAGATTGCAAGAACTCAAGAACTGTGTGTTTCATTTCTCTCCAAAATTATTCTCATTATTCAGTTTAAATATATATATTTGGTTAAAAAAACAAAACAAAAAAAAAAACCAAAAATCTTTTAATAAATATTCTAGAAATTATTAAATTTGACTATGAATTACTAATTTTTTGTTTGTTTTTGCTAATCAGTCCTTATAACCTTCATCTCTTATTTATTTATTTTTTGTTTGAAGGTGGATTTGAGTGCAGTTAAAACACTTCGCATCTACTTGCCAACGTGTCAATCCGTGCAAAAACATCTAGACTTTCAAATTTATTTGTATTGCACTTCAAGCTTTCAACAGAGATCATTATAGGGACTTGCAGAGTGCCAAAGCATAAATCTCATTTGTTGGAAAATAAACATAAATAAATTGCTCCGTTTTGCAGGTAAGGTTATTTTATTACAACATTTTAGCTTTGACTACTCTTTTAGGTGACTTTCTTTACACTCGTTTTTGATGACAAGCCCCATCTCAAAAGGAATCAGTTGGAAGCTTGACTAAGACTAGCCAATTTTGCATGAAAGTCTGCTATTTCGTCCCCTGTTACTCTGGAATAACTTGGTATCCATGTTATATTGTGAATAAAACTTGAGACTATTTTTTCTAAAATTATATAATACAGTACAAAGATTAAATATGACTGGATGAGTGGAAACCAGCTTAGATATTGACAATAGTATTAGAAGAAATTACCTTTGAATATTTGTGTTAGGATCCCATGCAACAATGGAGCTGTGAGATACGGGATTGAAAATAACACAGCCGTCAGAAGAATCCACATACAAGCCACTACCTTCTGATTGTTTTGCGAAAGCTTTTCTTATGTTAAGTCTGGTAGGATTCTTGCCTGGAGGGGGCTGCTGGAGAATAGAAGTCGGCATAACGTAGACATTATCTGAAGTAATAGAATGGAAGTACATCTCATTCTTATTGCCTCTGTGTGATACAGCCATACCCACGATTCCTTGGAAGAAAGGGATTTCTTCATTTTCTACCTTTAACAGAAAATGAGGAACACACTCTGGTAAATCGTTAAAACGAATAGTGATGCGGAAGAGTATGGATGGTAAGATTAAGATTCAATGTTGGCACATGCCTCATTGGGATCTGTAGACATAAGCCAGTTTGTCGTTTCAAATAACTTTATTTGAGGATACTTAAGAATTTATAAGAAATACTGTCAAGATTTCAAATTCATACCATAAGTTGCAGCAGACCCTCTGTATGATACAATTTTATAGGACATACTGAAATGTTTTTTTGATGAAATCAACCACATGAGTCATGGTCACCATTCTTATTTTTTGTATATGAGTGTGCATGGCTTTCAAGACAAACAAATTGAAACAGTGTTGTGTTATAGTAATGGAAAAGAATTTTATTTATAAACAAAATCAGAGACTTAAATCACTTAATAAAGGATGATCTTAATGCTTTGATTTCATCTGAACGGAATGTATTGAATATACATTTATTACAGAAAGGATTAAGAGTATTTGGAGGAAATAATAATTATGATTTCATCAGCGACTAAAGTCAACACCCACCTCCATGTCTGAGCCAAAGGTGAGGTAACACCTGGCTTTATGACGATTTTTTATTTTATAGACAGGTCCCAAGAAAAGCCATGGTCACCCCAAATAAAATTTATGATGTTAGTACCATTTTTAAAAAAAATGGTTTTGGTGTCTCTAATGTATGAGGCAATGTATGTATGTAGGAATGGGGTTTAAGGACGAAGAACGTCAAAGGTTACCATCGTCCTGTAAAGTGTTTTTCAATGAAAATTATTTTGTACTATAAAGGTATGCACTACATATATTGTCGAGAATGCTCTTAAGTTGTAATGTTATATAATGTTCAAAAAGGGTTTTTAAAAATGGTTCTGAAACTGCTATGGCTAATATAATTGTTTTACATGGATACTGCTAAAATAATAATTATGGTGATATGAGCTTGGTCCATTACGGCATATTATTTAAAACTATACGCAATCAATGCATCTGCGTTCAAGGTATAGAATATATACAGAAATTATTTATTTTGTTAATATATTTATTTTATTTTTTATTATTTTTTTTTTTATTTATTTATTTTTTGTTTATTTATTTTTTTATTTATTTTTTTTTTGTTATTTTTTTTTTTTGCTATATTTCTGTGTATAATTTTGATTTTTTAAGAAAATTTAATACTTTGTCCACCATGGAGGGGTTGTCTGCAAGTGCTTCAGATATATCTTTTGGAATTTCGTTCTTCTCTAGGGCTTCTTCGTATAACCTGCAAGACTCGAAGATATGCCGCACAGAAATCGGTTCATTACATGACACACATATAGGCTTTTCCTTCCCCTCCATAAGGAAACCATGAGTAAGTCTGGTATGACCTAGGCGAAGGCGAGCTAAAACTACCTCGTCCCTTCTACTGCTGCATTGGGATGATCGCCATGGCCCTAGACTTCTTTTGACCATTTTCAATTTATTTTCGGAAGCCTCCGTCCACATGGAGTGCCACCCCATCTTTATTCTCTCTATAGAAGGCGCACATAATTCCTTGGGTGTTAGGGTTGTGGGTGTGATTTCCGTTAGATCGTGGGCTGCTTTTGCCGCCATATCGGCAATTTCATTCCCCAATATTCCCTTGTGGCTAGGAACCCAAAAGAAATTAACTGTTTTTCCTGTAACGTTCAGCATTCGGATATATGTTTGGATTTTTAGGCTTACTGGATTTTTTGGGTACATCTGTAGTATGGAGCGGAGCACACTTTCTGAGTCGGAGCACACGATTATGTTTTTCTTCACCTGGGACATGGAGAATTGTAAGGCTGCTGTTATGGCATGTGCTTCTGCAGTAAATATTGTAGTGCGTGGGTCGAGTTTGAACTTGCGGGTTGTCAGAATATCGGTGACAGCAAAGGCGGTTGATCCATTAATTCTAGAGCCATCTGTGTATAAAACAAGCTTGTCCTGAATCTTGTCCAGCATTTCGAGGAGTGTTGCGTTTACCTGAGTGGTGTTAATGTAGGCTTCCTTTTTAAATCTAAATATGCAGTTAGGTTTTTCAAGAGTCCAGGGAGGGGTGTCCAGCGGTGGTAAGGGCAAATTTGTCTTCAGCATATCTTGAACTACAAGAGTCATGCGTAAAGATAATGGTTTAGAAGCTGATGTGTTTCTATTGTAAGCATTGACAAATTGAGGACTGAAAATGTGCTTGTAACAAGGGTGTTGAGGCATTTTATATATCTTGCAGATATATTTAGCAGCTAGTGTGTGACGCCTGAATAATAGGGGAGTCGTACCTGTTTCTACTGAAAGACTGATCACAGGGGTTGAACGGAATGCTCCAGTGGCAAGGCGAAGGCCAGTGTGATGCACTGTGTCAAGTGCACTCAGAAGCGCAGGTTTTGCTGAACTATAAACTAAGCATGCATAATCCATTTTTGTACGTATTAAGACTTTATATATTTTCAGGAGTGTCGCTCGTTCAGCCCCCCACTTAGTATTGGCTAAAATTCTGAGTATGTTCAGTTTCTTCATGCATTTTTCTCTCAGGTCTTTGAGGTGAAAGCTCCAGGTCAATTTAGGATCCAACGTTACACCTAGAAATCTTGTGCGCTCAACATATTTTAGTGGAGCTTGCCCTAAAGTGAACACAGGAGGTGCATCGCTGTTTCGTGAGCGAGTAAAGTGCATGCAGCAAGTTTTGTCAAGGGAGAAGGTAAATCCAGACTCTTTGCTCCACTCGTGTATCCTGTTAATGGCAGATTGCAAGTGTTTTTTAATATATGCCAGACTCCTAGATCTACACAGAAAAGCACAGTCGTCTGCATAGAGGAGTCCTTTAACATGGGCGTTTGAAATTTCAGTGATATCGTCTATGTTTATGTCAAATAAGGTTGTGCTGAGGTTACTGCCCTGTATAATGCCTGTCAACATTCGGAATTCATCGGATAAAGTGTTCCCTAAGAGGACTTGAAAAGATCTGCTCCCTAGGAACTCTTGAATGAACGTAGGTAGGTTACCTCTGAAGCCCCAGTGATACAACCTAGATAGAATTTTGTGCCGCCAGGCTGTATCGAACGCATTCTTGATATCGAAAAATATCACTACAACATGTTGCTTGTTAATGAATGCGTTTTGCAGCTCTGCTTCCAGCATAACCAAGTTATCCACCGTAGAGCGGCCTTCACGGAATGCCGATTGAGTGGAGCTTAGGAGCTTTTCCTTCTCGAGCGTCCACAAGAGTCGCTTATTTACCATACGCTCCATGACTTTGCACATGCAACTGGTGAGCGATATTGGACGATAATTCGTTGCTTGGCTTCTATCTTTTCCTTGTTTCGGGATGGGAACGACGTATGATTTTTTCCAACTTTCCGGAATTCTTCCAGAGGGCCAGATTTGGTTGTAGAAACTTAGGAGAGCAGTGAGAGATTGTGGTGGTAATCTTTTAATCATCTCGTACATGATTCCGTCAGGACCAGGGGATCTTCCTTTTAAGCTCTTCATTGTAGTTTTCAGTTCCCACATTGTAAAAGGCCGGTTGTATTCTTGGAAGGGGGATTGGTCGTTGAAGTTCAGTTCCTTAGTTTCTTCTAAAGCCTTGTGTCTTAGAAACTCTTCGTCGAATGGGAAGTCAGTTAGAGCATATAATCTGCCAAGATGGTTTGCAACTTCCATAGGATCATCAATTGTGGTATTGTTGATTAACAATGTGGTTGGTGGAGTTGTAAAGCCTCCTTTTATTGCCCGAATCTTCCTCCACACAGTGGAGACAGGAGTGGATTCATTTATTTCTTCGACGAATGCTTTCCAGGATCGCTTTTTGCTATCTTGAATGATATGTCGGGCTTTTGCTTTTTCCTTTTTGTACGTAAGTAAATTTTCATCAGACATATTTTTCTGGAACCTTCTATAAGCTCTCCGCCTGGATTTAATAGCATTTTTACATTCGTCGGTAAACCATGGGACATGTTTTCTTCTTGGGCTTCTGAGATTTGTTTGAGGTATAGATTCCGAGGCACCTTGGGTTATTATATGAGTGATTCTTTCACAGTTAGAGTTTGGGTCAAGAAGAGTGTTTTTCTCAATATTTGCACGTTCCTGGTATACATCCCAATTAGCCTTAGAGAGGACCCATTTCCTTCGAGATCCAGGGTTCACATCTTTCGTGAATTTCGTGTTTTTAATTATTATTGGAAAATGGTCACTACTGTGTTGGTCTTTCGTGACATTCCATTGAAACTGGAGGGCGATGCTTGGAGAGCAGGCAGCAACATCTATACACGTCAGTGTCCCACGTGCTGAATCGAGGTGAGTAGGTTCTCCGTTGTTAAGAACGATGAGACCTAGATCTCGGTAGACGGAGAGTATTTGAATTCCCCTGGGGCATGTGTTTGAGGACCCCCATTCATTAGCATGTGCGTTTATATCTCCTAGGATTACCTTAGGTTGCGGTATTTGTGAGCATAGGTTGAAGAAATCTTGCCTACTGATGACGTCTTGAGGTGGGAGATATATGTTGCACAGGTATATAGGGGAGGGGGTGTAAATTTTAACTGCATGGGCAAGAATGTATTATGTATGTTGTAGCAAACCCTAAAAAATTAAAGAAAAATAATTATCTATTACAGAAAATCAAACTAACGAATGAGCATTAAGTCAAATTAAAATCTATAAGATAAAATGTATACAGAGTCATCTATAAGTAGGCTTTCCATACGTCCTGGTTTGACCGGGACAGTCCCGGTATTTTGCTCTTGTCCCGGTGTCCTCCCCCCGGTTTTATCAATGTCCCAGAAACGGATGTAAGATGTAATAAGTAATGAATTTATGTTTTTAAGAATCTTTTATGAATCAGTTACTTTTCTACAATCAAAATTTTTGACTACCATGCACAGTGTCAAAGAAGTGAGGAGTTTTCTAACTGTAATCTGCGAGCAAGCCCTGCAACTACTTGCACAGCGGCCAGCACCTCTACTATTTGGCTGGGCGATTCTTTTTAGTAAATTAAGTAGCAAAACTTCCCTTTTTATTTTTAAAAAGTGGGTAGACTAACAATTTAGGGTTCCAGATTTCCCAGTCCCATTACTTGTGAGGCTTAAAAAAAGGCCCATGGTCCTCCACTCTCCAGTATGCCTATCCGACATGTGTCCCGGTTTCACTCACCAAAAATATGGCAAACCTATCTATAAGGTACCAAACCACTTTTTCACATTCGATACTTTGCATCAATGATATGCAATGTACATTCAAAATCTTTGTTTTATTTGTGCACATTATTGTATTATAATCTATATGTGTATGTGTTCTTTTTACCCAGTTTTAAATATTATGGAAACATTATGTTCCTATGTTTTAGGTTTTTAAATTTGAATGACTCTAGACACAGTCGGAGCTTTGTAATTTTTGCATGAAAATATGACAAGTAAGGCTTGAATCTATTTTTCAGCTATTAGGGCCAATTTTGTAATAACTATTACACAAAAGCTACAATACCTTTATAAGATAGTTGTCTGGATCAGGTGACATGTATGGATGTGTGATTCTATGGAAGCTGCCTGGTGAATTCATGTCCGTACTTCGATAGACGATAATTGCTCGAGACGTGGTGTCTGCAATGTAGGCATAGAGGTTATCGCAAGAAAGAATGCTACCATCGGAGGCCTCCACATCATCCAGCTCAATATTGGACAAAATCGACATGGGCTTCACTACACTTGTGGGAATAGGAACCATTCTCACCTGTTAAAACAATAAATTTTATTATGGTGCATAATTTGTGCAGATACATATGAGGTGTCTGTGCCAAAGATTTTTTTTTTTTTTTTTATTTCATACAAATAGTTTAGTAGTGTCAATAAATGCAGCTACTATTCATCTCAAATTAGTTACACTTTTTGGGATTCAGGATTTGGTGGAACCATGAATAGGATTTAAGTTAAATCAGAGGCCTACTTCCAGCACAAGTGTTTATTTGGATTGTATAGCTGCTTTCAGAAACAAAATTCTATCATTAAATACTAAATAACCTCTTAACCAGATTTAGAAATTGACAAAATAATCAGAATGGTGAAATTGTCTCTGAGTTTATGTATTGGTAAGCATTACCTATTGTGAAATATATTATAATAATTATTTACAATAATTTGTAAATAATTATTTTATTAGTCTGGTCAGGGCAACGTGGAAGATCCTTCTAGGATAAGCCTCAATTGTTTTGAATACTTAATACTGGCTACCGAAGAGGTGTCATGGAATTTTAAACTCCATCTGCTAAAGGAGAGTAATTTAATATTTGATCTTCTGCTATTTTGAGTATAAATTAAAGACAAAATACATTACCTTATAATATTTTTTTAAATAGTAATTGTAGATGATTATACTCACCACTTCACTCGTACGTAGGTCGAAGATGACAATTTTGGGTGGGCATATTTGCTTTGGATTTGAGAAGATATTCACCACACCATAATCTACGGTCCAAAGCCTGTCACACTTATCTCTGGCCATTCTGTTTACAGTTACAAGTGTGCTATTACAATTTGGGTTGTTTTCATCTATTGCGTTAAATGAAATGTTGGGGTATGGCTGCAATAGAAAATAAGTTAATTGTCTATATTTCGCTGAAGTAGTAACATTAAATTCATTATGATTCTAAATAGGAAATTTAAAATTGTAATAGTAAATATTCTACTATGTTTCGAAAATATAATTGTAAAATGCTTCATTGATTCAGTTGATTTAATGAATAAAAAATCCTTTAGTTGTAATTATTTAGAACTTTAATTTATACTTTACTTTTCTTTCCGATTTTTTTTTTTTTTCATTTCGAAATCACAGAATCACCATGTAACAACCTGTTTTAACTCTTGTATTTCTGAGAATTAATGTTCAATTAGTGTCTGGTCGAAAATGTATAAAACTTTTTGCAGAATAAAGAGGAATTCTTTTATGATATTAGACATTTTACTTTGATGGTGTCAGTCTTGCAGGAGTCCACGAGGGGCGGAGACAGTGTGGTCAGTACTATGCTCCGGCTGCTTGATTTTCTACTCTGCAGGCATCCGTTAAGGACTGGTTGACTCTAGGGTCGGAGTTCAGGGCTCGAATGGCGACACAAGATGTTATAATCTTTAGTGCTTGAGTTTCGAACTCAGGTACTCCTGAAGGGGATTCGAGTGCTCGATCACTCGACTAATGTCGCTACCCTCCTCGTTTGCTATTGTAGTTAAAAAGTCTAAGGTTTGAATAAACTATGTTGGTTTGAGGCACACCATTACTAATTTATTTTAACACCATATCTTATATTATTTGACATCAATACCATCCTCTACAATTAGTTTATTTTATTGGTCCTTTGTTACTATTCTACTTGACAGCTTACCAGCAAAATTGGCGATTCAGTCCCTAAGCCTGTTCCAGGGAGTGGGATGAAAGAGAGTGTGGCGGGGGTGAGTTGGGCTTGCCTAGGTGTGGTAACTAGCATTCCACCAGGTATTACTTCAATACCATTGATAAAACTATTTGTCGGCACATAATCTTTGGCATAAACATAGCCAGGAGGAGTAGAGTAGTTGAGAACCGACCACTGGTACACTGGTTCCACAGTACGGATACCGCAGACTGGGTTGTTACTCACGTCAGCTGTAGAAAGGCCAAAACCCGCCGTGAAAACTGAAAGAGGGAAATAAAATCAGTTAGCAAAAATATAAAATCATTGTTTTATTATAATCTGGCATGGAAAAGGGAAAGTACACTAAAACATCTTCCTACAGGGCGACTTGAACTTGGAATCTTGGAGTTATCAGCAACCAGACATGAGACAGCAGCATTGGAGGGGATAGCATATTTTGCTTTGGACTTCACTAGTCAAACAACCGTTACTTCGTTAATATCTCATTTTTCAAAAGTGACGATTTCTGAAAATTCACTCTTCTGTAATTGTTCGGGTTCACAGTTTCCAACTCGTGACCTCCGAACTGTGAGTCCTAGACGATTTTGACCTAGCCTATGACAATCCCCGGATCATGGATGTTTGCCAACTTTGGTCAAAATCGGTCAAGCGGTGTGGATTTGTATAAAGAACAAATAGTTGAAATTTATATATATATATATATATATATATATATATATATATATATATATATATGCATGTATATCAGGACCGCCACATTTCAGAGCCGGGCCCCCACTTCTCAGAGCCATACTGGAAATTCTAGTACTTTGCTGGAGGACTTTGGAGATTTTAAAATTATTTTCATCTTGAGTTTTGAGCAAAATGAGAATACAAGCCGACAATCGGTGCAGCAAAGGTCACTTTCAGTACTTGTAGTTTTATTACGACTCCTAATGAAATATACTATTCTGGGATTGCACTTGTTTTGTCCTTTATGTACATTAAAAAAAATATAGATCCCATTGCAATAAATATAGGCTACGCCCGTCTATATTTCTAAACCTCTTTTTTTTTTACAAGCTCATAATCTATACATTCTTTTCCAATTACCGAGGTCCGACTCGGGCCCGGGATAACTGTACGCGACCCCCCCCCCCCCATCGGGCGTGGCCAGTACCTGAATGGGTGGGCGACCACGTGCTGTTGGCATTATAAAAGGGCGACAACCTATAGACAGCCCGACTTTAATGACCCGTGTTGATACGCCGTTAAACACACCCAAAAAACTAATCAAATGTTAATACCTGTTATCAGTAAGATCATCTTGTCTGCAAAGAAGTTCAGTTGACCGTGGATTATTGCACTGGCGTAAAAATTTATAAAAGTAATGTATTATGTAGCCTCGTAGCCTCCCTCTCTTCTTATCAAGATTCGGAGGCGTGGTCAGTCCAGGAGAAGGACACTACAAAGAGGTTCTAGAGAGGGGATAGAAGGAAAAGACAAAGCCAATCTCTTTGGCGGATATGAAACTATTTAGCAGAGGGCAAGAGTATGGCGTTTAGGATAATACGCACAAGTTCAAAATGGGATACATATTTTAAACTACAGTGGACAGTCAGTGGTGAAGGAACGTAGTCAACGTTTGGAAAAGGATTATTGCAAGTAAAGGAATGTTGAAAAGTGATATAATTGTCCAAAATTGAATGGCGAGTTTATAATGAATGTTTGGGAAATTTTTTTTTAATGTATATTTTTAATACCAAATACAACATTTGTTAACAAATGGGCTGCCAAAGTGTTTATCATTCAGCAGAGAATAAGTGAAATGTTAATTTCAGTAGTTACGTCATTCCACTAAGGGGCGGGGGCTAAAAATGTTTTCTCAATGTTACATGGGCTGTAAGTGTAGAAAACGTTCCTCAGAAATAATAATAAAGTCAAGCGTTTCCTAGAGGGCTACACAATAAATTGCCATTTGAATTTATGAAACGCATGTATTTATTGAGCCTAGTAACTTCCTTTTCGAGATATGGAGGCGTGGTCGATACGGGATTAGGATACTGAGGGAGGGAATAGACAAATATAATATATTTTAAATTGATTGAAAAAAAAAACCATTCAAAAGAAGAAAATCGAAGCCCTTCGTTTATTGTATTTAAGTAAGAATATTTAACTACGCAAATTTGAAAATCCGGTTTTTCGTTATCTATTGGTTTTGACTCTTTCCATTGGCACTTCCGGATTGTTCCATTGAGTAGATGACAAATGAGATTTTCCACCAAATAAGAAGGCAGTAATCGAGCTTAAGAAGGTGTATTTACACAACCTTAAGTGTGAAAAAATCATACATGGAAGGTCAATATTTGCATACTGTTGGTAGACAGGTATTATTTCTCACATTGAACGGATTAATGAGGTACAATTAACAATAATCGTTAATAAAGGGTAAAAAATGACTTACCACTTACGGTTTGAAGCTGCAATTAAATTATGTAAGATCGAAGAAAGCATGTTTCTCTCAACTTATGCTTTAAATTTAATGAAGTTAATTGTTATCCTGCTATTAATTAATTCCAATTAAAATTTTTCATAATGAGCTTGAGTGATTGCAACCAATACTGACTTTTGAGCAGCAGCATTCGGTAAAGTCAGGAGGATATCATTAATTAAACATGCAAAAACTCATTAAAGTATGGCGTCTGTATAAAATAAATATTTTTTAAAATACATATTTTTTAAAATAAATATTTTTTAATACATACTTCCTGAATTACTAAATGAAGCCAAATTTATATATATTAGTTTGGATCATAAGCGTATATAAGGGGGGGCTGAGGGGGCAGCAGCCCCCCCCCTAAATTTTGATTTGATCGGTAAAAATTTCTTAAAACCCATAAAAATAAATTAAATAAGATCATTTAGTTCATAAAACATATTCTATTTTGGGTGTAATAGCGTTTAAGTTGGCAAAAACTCTTCCAAGATCTAAATTGTTAGTATTCTATACACCGGAAATGGTCTCAGCCCCCCCGAAATTTTCCCAGCCCCCTCCGAAATTATTTTCTATATACGCCCATGGTTTGGATTAATGATAAACCTGAATAAAAATTTGCAATAGTTGTAATAATAATACATAGGGTGTATAGCAAGTTAATGACAATACTCAAGTAGCCAACGGCCATAGCCACGTTGAGTGCACCGGCTCCCGTAGATCACCGAAGTTAAGCAACGTCGGGCGTGGTCAGTACCTGAATGGGTGACCGACCACGTGCTGTTGGCATTAGAAAAGGGTGGTAACCTGTAGATAGCCCGGCGCTAATGGCCAAGTTGTAGATGCGCCGTAAGAAAAAAAAAAAAAAAATACTCAAGGGAGTGAAACTTGACAAAAAGTGTAGTTAAATGCCGATAAGGCCACATTTCTAACAGTTTTTTTTCCAGACATGCGCCGTTCTAAAAGTTATTTAGAGAAAATACGTATTTTTTGCACAAAAAAAAACTCCCAATTTTCTCTGTTTGTACCTACACATTATTTTTCAAAATCAACGTTACGTTGGTATATATATAAAGCACTTTTAATGTTCAAAAGTCACTTTCAACTGTTCAAAAAGTTTATACAAATACAAATTTCAACTTAGTGATAAATCTTCGAGAATCACTGCTCTTCCAAATTCTGCAAGCTGCTAAATGTTTACAAAAGTTGTAAACTTTAATTACATACCTTTCCTTCCAAGTAACTGAGATTATCTCTCAATTTCATGATTTGATTGGAAATTTATGTGGAAAAACAACTGATAAATAAAACTAATATCATGTTTTTTAGCGCAGTTCCTCTCGCCCTCCATAGGGAGGAACCCCGCTTGTAAGGTTGACCTCATGACGCGATCCGGAAGTGCCGACTAGAAAATTTTGCGTTTCAGAACCCCTAGATACCGAAAATAACGATGGTTCACATTTGTGTGTGTGTGTGTGTATATATATATATATATATATATATATATATATATATATATATATATATATACTAGCTGAATACCCGTGCTTCGTCACGGCAGATAAGTAGTCATTTTATTGCGTTAAATAATGTTTCATTAAAATTACGTTACTATACAATTCTGTGCAGTTTATTATAGCACGGTTCCCGTCATACTATATTTTATTCAATGGGCGTTAAAATTTAAAAGTTTCTGTTTCCAAGAAGTCATTTGGTAACACCCAATATATTTACGAGGTTTACCAAGGTTATAGGCGAGGAGGCTGTGCAAGGGTTCCGGATATTATTACCTCACCTGGAAAACCATAAATCACGGGTTGACTGGGACTGTCCTGGTATTTTGCAATTGTGTCGGTGTCCCGCCCGATTTTATCAATGTCCCGGAAAAGGCTGTAAGATGTAAAAAGTAATGAATTCATGTTTATAAGAATATTTTTTAAATCGGTTACTTTTCTACAATCAACATTTTTACTACTGCTCACAGTGTCAAAGAAATCAGAAGTAATCTAACTGTAAAACGCTGGAACTACCTGCACAGCGCTGCCAGCTGCCAGACACTACTATTTGGCTGAGAGATTGTTTTAAGAAAATCAAGTAGCAAAAAAAGTCCCGTTCTTATTTTTAAGGTTTGGGTAGACTAACAGTTTAGGATTCCCCCTTCCCGTTAGTTGCTAGGCTTAAAACTCACCAACCATTTTGCTTATAATTTGTACTCTTTTTATTCCCCCCCCCCCTCAAACTCTCCAAAAATATGGCAAGCCTATCTGACGGGGACAGGCAGAAAAGAAACGCAATTAAAACTCTATGAGGGACAGTTAATTTCTTGTAATTCAAGGTCTGCCATCATAGTTGAAATTTACCTCAATTAGAAATAAAACTATGTGATAGATAATGTAAGGTAACAGCTGTTCTTTATCGCCCTAGCAACGCAGGCTGCCTAGGCTTGCCTTCTCTAACCAACTCAAACTTTAAACCCCCCTAAAAATGCTTAAAAATACGAATATCAAAAAATCCTTTCTTAGCGAGCGCCTATATAGGGAGTGTCCATGCAAAATTTCAAAATTTTCTGTCGAGCGGTTTGGGCTGGGCGTTGATAGATGAGTGAGTGAGTGGTATTTGACAAATATATAGTATATGTATATATATATATATATATATATATATATATATATATATATATATATATATATATATAATTTCATCCAGAATACTTTTCATTTACTTCTGGATGAAATTGATATTTAACTTGATATTGACATTGATATCTCTACTTAATGACTTGAGAATGGGTTTTTAGAGAAATTAGTGAGCCTTTCAACCATCCCTAACCACGATTTACCAACCGTATTCGGGATTCAAGGTATTCAAGAAAATATAACAACACTGCCTCATGTCTGTTAATATAATATTTTTTATAGTATGTTTAATGGTCGACGAGTGAGCTTTATTGTTCCATTCACGTATTCGCCAACGATAAATAAAATAAGATTTGATGACCGCTAAGCTGTCATAAGTTTATGAAAATTTTGTTTTCTAATACCTGCTTAACTTCAAATGTAACCAATATTAAAATATTATTTCTTGGGTGAATGTCAAACATCGAGCCAAAAAGTTTATTAATTTTATTACAAGGAAGTATGAATAAAAATTAAATAGGAAAGACATGAAAATTTCAGAACATTAAACATTAAAGTCGTTCAATTTTTGCCCGACCTACTTCAGATTTTTGTTTTCAGTAAAAAAAGTTAACACAATGATAAACGTGATTGCAGGATACGAGGAGGTAGAGTGAGTCATTTCTGATTAGGGGTGGCTACTGCCAGCTTCCTGTACATTTTGCCACCTAAAATCTCGTTTTTCTTTGAGCTGTCATTGGAGTAGGTGGTAAAGTAGGTACCAAAATATTAGCTGTTTTCAAGCTTTCCAAATTACACTAGGGATAAGATCGAAAACCCGCTAAGATGACTCAGTTCCTACGAGTCGTACTTTACTGTTTTTCATAGAGGAAATCGCTTCAATGCGCTTTCCCAAAGGCTTGGGAAGATATAGTTTTTATTGTAGCAAAAAAAAATAAAAAAATAAAAAAAAACGAGCAAAAAGTATAATTAAGAGCCTGAGAAACATTTTTTATCTATTTTACTGATAATTATGTTAATATCTTCCTAATTGTTTACATATTAACCAAGTACAATAGTGAAATGTTCACAAGTCCTTCGCAAATTAAGTAATAAGCATTGGTGTTTTTAGATTGCTAATTAACAATTTAACTTTTTACATTTACATGACAGTACTCAGACCACTATGTACTTATGGCATAGAACTCTGGGGATCCACAAAGCCATCCAACTCCTACAAAATTCAATCTTTGCAGTCTAAAATCCTCCGCAAAATAGCCGACGCTCCATTCTTTGTATCCAATTTGACTCTCCATAACGACCTACATATTCCATTTATCCAACCCTTATCAAAAAAATTATATCAAAAATTTCATTCAAAATTACACGGCCATCCTAATTCTTTAATAAACTCTTTATCCTTACATCTAATCCCAAATAACCCCGTTCGCCGACTGAACTGGCCTGGAGACCAACTACAGGAGTAGTTCTTCCTGATTTTAATCTTTCTGCCATGTGGGTACTGCAACTGTGCGGCTTCCCTCCTCACGAGCTTCAGGACATATTCACAAGTATCATTTTACTAGAAATGTATTTTTACATTGTTGTAAATTCTAAATAAATAAATAAATTTTACAAGAGATTCCACTCCAATTATTAAATTCACTCTCTATAATTGAAATGGTTGTTGTATACTTGTACAAACTGCGCTCTTGCAGAAAAACAATATTTTTCCTAAGCAATAGTTTCGGAGTTTGAAGCACTGAATTTTCCTACAGAAATCGTCCTAATTTTTTTAAGTAACTTTTTATTGAATATAATTTTATTGGTGCTATTATTAATGAGATTGCAGCTGTTTCAATTGCAAAGGCAATCATTTAGCTGCCGCGTGTGCTGTACAACATAAAGTTATTATCACTGAACCTGATCATATTAACATCGATCGAAACAGTTCCACAAAAGTCTCAGAAATAACTAAGGAGACAAATAACATAAAAGCTCATTTAAAAAATGATGAAACTGTAACAAAATATCCTAAAGCGCATCTATTAAATAAAGACGAAGACAATGCACCTATCGTTGAAGAAGAAATCATGGCCGTAAATAGAAAATAATTTCTATGGGGGCTGGGAAAATTTCGGGGGGGGGGGCTGAGACCATTTCCGGTGTATGGAATACTAACAATCTTGGACTAACTAAAGATCTTGGAAGAGTTTTAGCCAGCAATTACACCCAAAATAGAATATGTTTTATGAACTAAATGATCTTATTTAATTTATTTTTAAGGGTTTTATGAAATTTTTACCAATCAAATCAAAATTTCGGGAGGGGGGGGGGGGCTGCAGCCCCTCAGCCCCCCCTTATATACGCCCATGGAAGAAATCACCACAGGTCTGAATCGGCAGTATTTTCCTCCATCGGAAATTGGAAAACAAGAGACCCAGGATATTTGGGAGAGGTACGATGAGCTGACAGATATGGACATAGACTTAAAATTGTCTATGTTATTAGAGAAAATTGCTAAGAGACTAGAAATACTAGAGTCACAGGAAGCTTCAGAATCTCCTTCTACGGATAGTAACATTCACTTCTAGATCTTCCTCTTCTAGAAGATAATGGCCCTGGATGTTCAGCTACTAACGTGGAAGAGAAGAAGGCAAGGACTCCGAAAGGAAATCCAAAAGATAAACAAAGTCCGTCACGCAGGAGCTGCATAACTAAGCACTTTCCTCAGAATTTGGGTAGTGTAGACTGCTTTCCAGAACAATTTGCTTAAAATATCCTACATAAATAAAATAAAAACATGAATAGTTCTCTTTTAAATTTGTAATGAGTAACTGATCGATTATTAATTTGCTTCCAGAGTTATGTTTACACATGGTACCTACTACACTACGTAATAGATACAAAAAACCTCATATTATCGTATTTTGATCTAACGCAGGAACAGGATACAGTCACTCTAGTGGTAGAAAGCGCTCCTTGCGGCGGCTTTGTGACCCTACGTCTGGCGGGTTTTTCTATTGAAATATATTACAAATTAAACCCCCGCTTTCCGATTGACCGATTCAGCTCATTTTTACAACACTTCTTTCTCATGAGTTACCCACGACGTATACCGCGTTTAGTTACAATAAAGCAGAAATTACGACCGGTATGAGTATATTAGGAATTTGGGTCCAAAGTAAACCCCCCCCCCTTTTAATGAACCGATTTAGTTTATTTTTACAACACATATTTACCTGTGGATTACCACTACGAATACTGAGTTTCGTCGAAATATACCAAAAATCACGGCTGGTAGTGGCGAATTGCTATTGTGGGTCCAGAGTAAACCCCCCCTTCCGATTTAGTTAATTTTTATATCTCACTTTTCTCTCTATATTACCACTACGAATACCAATTTTCGTTGAAATATAACAAATATTACGGCTGACATAGTCAAATTAGTGTTTTGGGTTCGGGGTAAACCCCCCCCTTCCAGTGGACCGACTTTGGTGGTTAACGAACTCGTTCAATTGTTTGCTAATTGAATGCTATATACCAAGTTTCGTGACGAAAAAACAAAAACTCTGGCCGCTATCGTGTTAAAAGACACATATATATATATACATTTTAACGGGGGTCATTTTCGGTGTCTACTAGGTAGGATCAATAAAGATTTGAAGAAATTTTTCAAAAATTCCGTCATGAGTCCAACCTCAATAGCTACTTTCCTTCGGAGGAAAGTGCTAAAAGGTGGAAACGGTGAAGGGAATAAGAAATAAACACTCCGAAAAATGGAAGAACACAGGCTGGAATTAGGAATAAAGTGGAGGAACACAAAATAAAGAAAAAATAATGTTTCTATTTCCTTTATTAAGACCAATACACTGCGCACAGCTGTACAAAATGTATGTGATGAAATTAATGATGTTGTATTCATTTTCCTTTTATTTGATAAGTACCCTATGTTTATGATATTATTTCATGTAATTTTCAAAACTTTATTTATTTTTTTTTTTTTTTTTTTTTTACAAATTGTAATTACGAAACCAAAGGAGAAAATCGCCAATTTGCAAAGCTCCTATAATATAATAAATAAATTAATGAGATTTGCAAATTTTATTCCTCACATAACATAATATTTTCCTTTTTCGCAATTTTAACCCCACTCAATAGAAAGAAAATACGCTCATTATCTTACGAATGAAATGAAGTGCCTTTTATGTTCACTTATAAAATAAATAAAATACTGTACATTAGGAGGGGGGGTTTACTCCTGACCCAAATTACTAATTTGCTCATACCGACTGTACATTCCGTTTTATTGTAACAAAACGGTCTATTCGTCGTTGATATCTAATGAGAAATAAGTTTTGTAAAAATGAACTAAATCTGTCAATTGGAAGGGGGGGGGGGTTACTTTATACTACGCTTGAATAGAATTCTCCCACCAAACGTAGGTTGGCAAAGCTCCCGCTAGGAGAGCCTCTGTTTTGATATGACTCTTTATGGGTTGTAGTTCGGACTTATATTACTAGGGGTACTGTACCCCGATCCTTTTATTATTCGTCAATGTAAATGCACGAAAAAGTGAAGTTTTGGTATATTAATTAAGTGGCGTAGTGCCACCCCTCAGAATTTGAGGAAAGTGCGTAGTTTTGCAGCCCCTGCGTGACGTTTTTTTTGTGATCAAGAACGTAGGGAAAACAAATGAAACCATTTTTAAAGCGATATCTGTTACCGTTTACGAGGAAAATTGATTCAACTTCTTTTACCTAACTAATTTTCAGTTGAGGTATTCAAAAGGATTGATTGAGCTGAAACTTGTTCCAAACGTTTTAAATACATCTAATCTAAGATAATTAAATTTGGGTTGCGTTTGTAGGTAAGGAAGAGTTACAAAAAATATTTTATTGGCAGACAACATATTTTTGGATCTTGGTATACACTCTAAAATATCTCAAATAATGTTGATAAATCGTGATAAGCGGAAGGTGGCCATTCGAAAGTTTACTAAATTTTTCATAAAAAAGTACCTGAAGTAATTTTTGATGAGGCGTTGCCAATCAGAGGAATATGTCCTTAAAACTTCGAAATTGTTAGTTTTGGTCTTTTGAATGGGGTTTTGTCTCTGTTTATCTCAAATATTAATTTATTTTTCTTCGTTCTAAATTGGTTTTGACAGTAAAATGAGTATTTTAGTAAAACAATGTTATAAAATTGGAAACATATTGGTTATAGTGTTTTCAAGAGCGAACGTTGAGAAAGGGGATAGACTAATTTCCGTTTAGGATAGTCAGTTTCCTGTTAAGGCGTCTTCTCTTGTTTGATGTTTGGGATTTCATTTTATACTTATAGATCAAAACCTATTAATAAATGATTATATTTCTTTACTAATGGCAATAGGGATATGAACGGAACCGCGCTAGGATGACGCTATTCCTTTGAATCGGACAATTTATCTGTTTTTAATTGTATATTTTTTTAAATTGCATTTTGTTGCACCTAAAAGTAAGTGAAGAGCTTGTTTGTTATTATTGGTTGATTGTAATAGAGTGTACCTTGAGAATGAGCGGAAGTTAGGGTGGGTGGGGGAGTAATTCCGCTCAGTAACGGCCGCCATTTGCCGAAGTGTTTATAGGTGTGCCGCGAAGAAAAGAACCAGGTAGTGCGCACGCGCTGGCTCCAGCCCATGTTTGGGAGTGCCTAGCTCTCCTCCAGCCCCAGCCTTTCTGGTTCTTTTGTTTGCGGTCGGACTATAGCCAAGAGTCTGCAATAACCTTCCAATGCCTTAGATCCAATCAAAATGTCTAGCTTTTGGGATTCACTTTAGGCAAAGATTGCTTACATAAAGTTTCACGCTGGTGTTCAATCATGTCCAAAAGTAAGACTTTTTCAACCTATGCGTTCTCTTGCTTGACCTTGTCATATGGAAAAGCTCTTGGACTATTTTTTATGTTATTATTACATATAAGTTAAGCTGTATTCAAATATTGAAACGGGTTTTCATTCATTCCCCGGTTTTAACAAGGCCGTCACGCAGGAGCTGCATAACTAAGCACTTTCCTCAGAATTTGCGTAGTGTAGACTGAATTCCTGAATCATTTGCTTAAAATAGCCTATATAAATAGAATAATAACTTGAATAGTTCTTTTCTTTTACATTTGTAATGTGTAAACGTTTCAATTCTTAATTTTGTAATTAGTTTCTTTCCAGAGTTGTGTGTTTGCGTGAAACTGCAGAACTTAATAAATATACAAAACTTAGTATTTTCACCTATGAGGAAATTAGTAATTTGGGTCCGGAGGTAACCCCCCCCCCCTTCCTAATTAGCCGATTTAGATTATATTTACAACACATTTTGTTATTAAAATTACTACAAGGAATGCCAAGTTTCGTTGCAATTCAACGAAAATTACCGGCCGGTAAGGGAAAATAACTACTCTGGGTCTGGTGTAAACCCCCCTCCCGGAGGACCGATTTTGCTGGTTCAATCGTTTGCTAAAAGAACGCTATATACCAAGTTTCGTGTCGAAAAAAAAATTCTGATGGTATAGTGTTAACAGACTAATAATCGAGGCTTTTCCGGCTGCCTTTTACCAACGCACCAGGCTGAGTCGGCCAGAGAATCAGATCTGTAATTGACTCGAAAAGTTTCCTAAAATATCTGAGACCCAGCCAGGAGCTCGATCATGGCCACTTTTTCCTGCTAGCTCTTTGACCAAGGGTGAAAACAGTGGAGCAGCGAGGGTAGAAGGTAGCTCAGATGGGTTTCACCCTCTCGGCTACCCTCGCCGCTCCACTATATTTTGGCAAGTGTAAATACATGCATTATTATCAACCCTCTCGGCTACCCTCTACCCTCGCTGCTCCACTATGTTTTCACCCTAATAAACGCTTTCGGCGAAGACTCAATGCCACGGATTTCTACTGTACCTACGTTTTATTCGAGAATCCATCTCCCATCGTCACTAATCGTGCATATAATCGCGTGCCTATGATTGCTCGCGTGCTAACGCCGATAACAGCGATCCAATTTGTAATATAAACACTTAAGTGCAAGCCACTAAATGAGTAATTCACACTTATGTTCGTCCGTTTTTTTTTTCTATCCCCACAGTGGGGTCATTTAATTGCCAAAAATTTTGCTTTCTTGAAGTTTTATCATTCGAGTAAACATTTTTTGTTTAACTGTAATTGTTCGGCGCTAATAGCCAAATAGTTGATGCGCCGTTAAAAACGAAAAAAAAAACAAAAAAAACCTGTAATTGTTTGTCTATACGACTCTCAGCGGACTGGTGCCTACAAAAATACATAGCCTAAAACGAATTTACAGTTTCGTTAACCAGCAGAATCTGCCAGAATCACGGAAACGGATCACCGTTTTAATTTGGAAGAACTCATGGGAAATAAATTGTACGCCAGTGTGTGAGTAGACACACCCTAATAAGTGAAGTGTAAAGATAAGCAACAAAACATATCTATATTTTAATAACCAAACAAACAAATATATTTTCCATTCCCACAATATATTTTCTTAATTATTAATCTGATGAAATCCGAGGCCTAAGAAAAAAAAAAAAGGAACTTTATAAGGAGCAATACCGCTTATGATGCCGCCGAATGAACGCATACCGGAAGAGCCGATCATAGACGGCTCTAGACAAACATTTCTGGGGGGGGGCTAATTTATTATGGGCTTCCGCCGTGCCTGGGGGTGTAGAATCAAATTTTTATAACCAGGCACCTAGGAATCATTAAGGAAGTATTTGATAAACCGAGAACAACCATTATATTAGAACTTATTACTATCAATATACCCAAACAATTTATTTTTCTAACTTAATCGAAAAATATTTTGAATTTTCATACTGGGGGGGCTAAATCCCCCCAAGCCCGCCCCTTTAGCTGCCGCTGGTGCCGATTAGAAAGTTACGTTTCAAAACTCATAGATAACGAAAATAACGGTGGTCCAAATTTATATATACATATATGGAGCTGTTTAGAGAGGGCCAAATTACACAAAGAGTATTTTAAGATACAGCCTTTCAAAGTTTTCAATTTTGCATAAAACTGGTTGAAGTAATGTTTTAATGGAGATTTCAGGAATTATTGGGTAAAATATTGTCTTAAATCTGATTATTGCCACAATTTTGTAAATCTTCAATGCATGATCCATAATTAGCAAAATAGTAAGCCTATAATTTGGCCCTTTTTCCATAGAATACATTTTACTTTTATTTTTATTTCAATGCCACAATATTGTAAAAAATACAGGGTGTCCGGTGGCAAATTTATATTTTTAAATACGATTATTTCAAAAAGTAATAAACGGTGCGGAGGGAGGGTGGCGCCGTTGGAATTATCGATTGTGCGGATTTGTCAGTCACGATGTCGCAGTGGTCGAGTGAGCATTGCGCGTTCGCAGTGGAGACATGTTTTAAGAGTAATGATTCGTAGGCCAGCCATACACGTTCCGGTAAACCGGAGAGGTATACCTGCACAGGTGTACCTCTCCGGTTTACCTGAAAAGACGAGAGCCCACACACGCTCAGGTAAACCGGACGGGTGAAGGATTTCTACAGTCTAGAAATGGCGAGCCGACAAGATGTCGTCATTGCTTTAGTGGGTTTGTTAGTGGCTATAAACTGCAAAAAAAGACGAAAACGCACGGTTATGGTATTCCTTGCTCTTAACTAGCCACAAACAGGGTTCTGATAGATTAATTTCAATGAATTCCTCGAGAATTCGGTTTCCGTTTCCGGACAAACATGATGACTAACACAGTAAACAATATAGAAACGTTCTAAATAACCACAAGCACTCGAGTGCAGAGAATAGACTGTAAGTTAAGCACAACACGAAGCTCTCTAATCACAGTATTTGCCACAACTAGCCTCACACCTGCGCAGGTATACCGGATGACTGCCACACACGCTCCGGTCTACTCGCCTGCACAGGTAAAAAGAATTGAATTTTGATTCTTCTCCGGTATACCGGTACAGGTCGCTACGCCTGCACAGGTATGCCGGAAGGGCTGGCACACACGCTACGGTTTACCTGCGCAGGTATACCTCTCCGGTACACCGGAACGTGTATGGCCGGCCTTACGTAATTGCTCGTAGACATTTTTGTTCAAAGTCCGGTATTCGGCGAATACGTGATGGACCGAGTGTAAATTTAATTCTGTAAAAGAAAATTCTCGAGGCCAGGCGACGAATGTCAACGGTGAAAATTATCGACGCATGATTACGGAATTCTTTTTGCCAAACCTGCGAGCACATCCATCGTACTCTTCACACACGTGGTTTCAACAGGATGGGGCGACTGCACACACAGCCAGATGAATTTGCTTCGGGAAAATTTCCCCCAAAAACTGATCATTCGCTTTGGGGACATCCCATGGCCACCGAGGTCGCCCGATCTAACTCCCATGGATTTTTTTTTATGGGGCTACCTCAAAGAGAGGGTTTATAATGACAATCCCCAATCTGTTGTGTCTTTAAAGGAAAATATTCGTCGAGAAATCAGCTCAATTGAACCAAGTTTACTGCATCCTGTGGCAGCAAAACACAAGGCTCCGTTTTGAACAGTGTGCTCAACTCGACGGAAGGCATCTGGATGGCATACTCTTTAAAAATAAAACTTTGTGTCAATTATTACGTTTTTTATTTAAGTTTGAAAATATAAATCTGCTACCAGACACCCTGTACTTGCTTTGAGGATTACTACTCACTGCTACTATTTTGAAAAGTATCATTATGAGTTTACTATTTTGAACTCCGTATTATCTATTCTTGCCTACCTCGTGCTACTGCCATGTCTACCAAAGAGCTTGAGTATGTCTGCTCCATCTATCCCCTCCCTGTATCTTCTTCCTATAACCTTCTCCAGGATCCACCAACCCTCCGTATCTCGAAAAAAAGAGGGGGAGACTAGGAGGCTTATATATATACCTCCGTCTTATAACTGCGAATGTTAGTACAATATTTGCAAGAACTCAAGTAGAGAACATTTTCATCTAAGCTTCTTTGCAGGCAAGATGTTCTTACTGATAACAGGTATACATGTTTTTAAACTATAACATCACTCCAACATCTGTTGTAGCATAAAAGAGTAATAAATAGAAATTTTATAAGATAAGATCAACCCCTGACAAAAAAAAATTAATATAGAGAAATTTTGGTCCCAAAAGGCAAAAACTTCCCTGATAGTTTTGATCAATAGTTTTTTTTTTTTTACTATATAACTATAAATAGTTTATAACTTCTTACAAAACTACTATTAGAAATACTATTATAATTCAATAAAATAAACCTGTACATAAAAAAATTATTATTTATACACTTATTGTATTATGATTACTCACTAAACAGACTAAAACAATAATTACGCGCATAAACAATAGACACACTCAATCATTATTTTTTCGGAGGCCCGGGGGACGTGAGTGTTAAGGCGTGAGCACATAACACTCCGTGCCAAGGGTCGTGGGTTCGATTCCCACTATGGGGTAGTGACTTTTCTTATTTTGTATAAAGTGGACAATTTGGACAACTTCTAAAGACCCTTCAACATTTTCAAGCTCCCAAAATCAAAATACTATTTTTTACAGCTTTCTTGAAAAGAGGTTCTTCTGGTGCAAAGGCCACGCCATTCTAAAGTACTCTCCGTACTATCTCCCTAGCTTGCCGTACGGTCAAAAAACAGATAACTCCTAAGTATCTTACCCTTTGGTCCCTCGAGGCCAGTTATGGGACTAATATATATATATATATATATTTGTGTGTGTTTATATATATTATTATTATATAAACATAATAAATAAACAAGAGGCAATGGCTTTAGCCACGTTGAATGCATCAATTTCTGTTGATCACCAAATTTAAGCAATATCATGTGTGACCTGATTGGGTGACCTACCACGTGCTGTTGGCATTATAAAAGGGTGGAAACCTGTAGATAGCCCTACACTAGTCTTGTTGAAACGCCATTAAAAAATGAAATAAATAAAAAACAAGGAAAAATAAATAAATTACAAAATATATTATCTCACAGAAAGCCTAGAATGTGTAGAATAGATTACATCTAACAGGATTATGAAATATTTACTTGAAACTTGCACATTCAACATTATCATTATAAAAATGAATTTATAATTTTAATTTTATACTCTCTAGGGTTATCCTAGATCATAAAACAATGATTTTAATTGTTTTGTCTAAATGATTTTTTCTTCCCCTTTCAGTCCTCACAGTGGCTCTTGGCCTTTCGACAGCAGAAGTGAATAATGACCAAGTCTGCAGGGCCCGCACTGTTGAACGGGTGTACCAGTGGAAGTTTCTGGACTACTCTACTCCTTCTGGCTATGTTTATCCCGAAGACTATGTTGCGACCTATAACTTCGTGAGAGGCGTTAATGTAATACCAAGCGGCATCCTGGTGGCCACGCCTAGATTAGCTGGCGTCTCACCAGCCACGCTCTCCCTCATACCACATCCCCGATCGGGCTCAGGAGTTGAATCACCCATTTTGCAGGTAGGTTTGTAGAATAACAAAACAATGAAATAAACAAGTTAATTTGTGTGGCAGTTCGTCATAGGCTAATAACTGCGCCTAGAGATCCTACCTCTATGGTAGACTTAGGTAGAATATAGCTTGGAAGGTTCCTGCCTAGAAGGTTAGAAGGTTTCCGAATATAAGACGCTTACATGTGCTTTTGTGTACAGTTGCTCAGTATGTGTTGTGTTATAAAAAACTATCAGCATGGCCATACCTAGGTGTAATAACGATTAGTGATGGATATGCGCAAGTAGCCTTAGACTTAATTGTTGTATATATATGTAGAATAAGTTAGATTATTGTATGTATAAAGTAGTTACTAGGTTAGCATATAATTAATATTTAATTAGGTTATTGTTATGATGATTTACTTGCGGCATGCCAGATGTATAGTATACTTTGTGTTTAATTATTAATATAAGTATATATTATTAAGATGAGCATGTATTTTATATAACCACACCCGAATGACGTCACAATTACCCCCAAAGAGGTAATAATTTGCAAAACTGAGACTGTTTGTTCCTCTAGAGTTCTTAACTTGAGATGGCCGATCTGAATCGATCTTTTAAAATATTGATCTAACACTATATATATATTTTAACACTATATATATATATATATATATATATATATATATATATATATATATATATATATATATATTTTAACACTATATATAGATTTTTGAATCTATCTCCAAGGGTCGATATTTTCAAAGAATCGATTTCCAAGGGCTGATCTTTTTAAAGAATTGATCTTCAAGGCCCGATCTTTTAAAAAAATCGATCTATCTAAAATACCGTAAAATAATGTGTTTTTTTTTTTTTAAATTTCAAATATTCAAATACATAATCTCACCTCTTACTACTCAATCTCATTTCTGAAAAAAGTCTGACTCGCAAGAACTGCGTCATCTTAGCGCGGTTCCTATGGGCGTATATAGAAAATAATTTCGGGAGGGGCTGGGAAAATTTCGGTGGGGGCTGAGACCATTTTCGGAGTATGGAATATTAAAAATGTAGAGCTTGGAATAGTTTTAGGCAACTAAAACGCGTAGAATAACATAATTTTTATGGACTAAGTGATCTTATTTAATTTATTTTTAAGGGTTTTTACCATTAAATCAAAATTTCGGGAGAGGCTGCAGCCCTCTCAGCCCCCCCCCCCTTATATACGCCCATGGCGGTTCCATTCATATTTCTAGTGTCATTAGCAAAGGAGTAGAAACAGTTATTCGTAGGTTTTGATCTTTCGTAAAAAATATAACATGAAATCTCAAAGAGAAAGAAGATTTAATGCGCCAATTTATAAGCATAAATGACTCCCCCCACCTTCTCAGCGTTTGCCAAATGGAAACACTATTACCAATACGTTTCTCATTTTCATACATTACTTTATTAAAATACTAATTTTACTATTAAATGCAATTTAAAAAACAAAACAAAAAACATTAACCAATTAAAACGTTGGGTAAACAGTGACCCCTGTTGTAAAGAACCAAACAAAAAACTAACAGTTTATATTTGGATTAATGATCCTGAATTATGATGTGGCCCAGTAGCAGAAGGTTCGAATGTGTTTCATTAGGCTGTACTGGTACATAAATTGATGAATGTGTTAATTTTGACTTCTATTTATTGAAGTTCTGCCTAAAAAAAAAAAAATATATGAAATTTTGGGTATTTACTTTGATAAAAATTATCATATATAAACAATTACATTGGGGCGAGGTTAGCTCAGTGGTAGAGCACTCGACTAATGTACTGGAGGAACAGGTTCAAAACCCGATCGCGCACTAAAGATTTTTCTTCTAGTGTCATCGTTCAAGGGTTGGATTTGGGGTCCCAGATCGTCCCTAGGCCCACCCAGCCTTTAATTAATTAATGGGTACCTGCAAAGGGAAAAATCAGGCGGCCAGAGCATAGTATTGACCACACTATCTCCCTAGTGTGCCGTATGGTCAAAGATCAGATACCTCTACAGTATCTGCCCCTCTGAGCCCTTGTGGCCTGTTACAGGCCTGAAAAAAAACAAAAAAAAAATACAATTACATTATAAGTAAATGTCTTTAACTAAAGAGGTAACCATTGCATCAGAGAATTAATTGAATCAATCCAATACTTTACAATTATATTTTCCAACATGTAAGAACTGCCTCTGTCACACTTTTTAATGTTAAGATTTTATTTATTTTCGCTTATTTTTGTTACAACAATGAATATTATATGTCAATGAATCAGCTTAGTAAATATTAGATCTAATTAATAATTATTATCTTTTAACAAGAGCTTTCTATTGCAGCCATATCCCAACATTACATTCAACACAATAGATGAAAACAACCCAAATTGTAATGGCACACTTGTGTCATTGCACAGGGCGGCTAGAGATAAATGTAACAGATTATGGACAGTAGACTACGGTGTGATAAATGTTCTTACTAATCCGAAGCAAATATGCCCACCCAAAATTGTCATCTTCGACTTGTCTACGAATCAAGCGGTAAGTATATTCAAGTACAATTACTATGGCAAAAAAATGTATTAAAAGATGGTGAACTCTCTGATCATTAGTTTATTTTTCATGTGGCAGAAAGCAATATATTTAAAAATCTGTTTGGGAGGAGTGAACATCACTAGTGATGGAAGTGATTCTGCTATATGGAAGTGATTCTGTGTTAAGGCGTCCCTACCAGTCCCACCAAATACAGAGCATAATCTGTTTTAGATGCAAGCTGGCCATTGGCGTGGTTAGTGGTGCTTTTCCAGGCAGTGTCCATGATTTTTTAAGTCTAGTTTTTTCTTACAAAATCAAATATTCGCCACCAGTCACTATTCCTTTTTTAAAAGGATTATCAATATTTATTTTAGATAAAGCATCACAAATGGAAATTTGTTGCATAAGGTTCCTTCTGCTGACCTCACAGAGAACTCAAAAATCGTACCGACAAGTGTACCCAGCTTTCCTCAGATGTTCTAAAACGGTCAATTTGGATGAATTTAATCCTGCAGCTATCTTGTGGACCATTGTATGTAGATTAATTGGAACAACAGCCTTGGTATCCTCAATATCATTTGTTGAGCTTCAGCCAGCCCTGGAATAGACTTCTTGTTTGAAAACTCCAGCGCAAAAACCACTTCTGAACAGTGTTTCCACCAACTTAATCAGCACCATTCATATTATATTATAATATTATTATTATTAATATTATTTATATTATTATTAATATTATTTGCTGAATGGGCTGAATTGTTTCCTTTTGTAAAAAAGAAAAGCACAATGTGTCGTAAATAGAAATATTTAAAAATGAAATTCTCTCTTCCATTATAATAACCTTATTTATTGATACTCACAAATTCACCATTCTCAAATTGTATTGTTTCAACAGGTAAAAATAATTCCCATTCCCTCAAGCGTGCTGATGCCCTTGTCAATTTTGTCCAACATTGTGCTGGACGACATGGATGCCTCCACCGGTAACACTCTTTCTTGCGATGATCTCTACGCCTACATTACAGACACCAGCGGAGGAGCGATTATTGTCTATCGAGGTTCAGGCAGTAATTCTCCTGGCAGCTTCCATAGAATCGTACATCCGTACATGTCACCTGATCCAGACAACATTCATATTGTGGTAATATTATATTGTAGTGTAGTATTACAATAAAAATAGTGAATTATGAAGCAGAGATGGGCGTAATTTTATTTATAACTAAAAATACGAATTTATTCGTACATCATATATTTGTAAATAAGAATATAAATAAATTCGTATTCATAAGTGTGAATACGAATTTATTTTTATTCACATATATAAAATATAAAAATACAAATAAAATTTTATTCCCAAATTTTCCTGCGAATACAAATAAATTCAGAGAAAAAATTGTAAATAATCACAAAAAATGTGAATATTCACAAATAATCAAGTGATTACAAAAAAAATTCACATTAAAATATATGAATACAAATTGATTCACACTATAATTTGTGAATACAAATTTATTCACAACAAAATTTGCAAATAAATTATGAATTGGTATTCACAAATTATAATGTGAATACATTTTTATTCATATATTTTAATGTGATTTTTTTTGTAATCACTTGATTATTTGTGAATATTCACATTTTTTGTGATTATTTACAATTTTTTCTCTGAATTTATTTGTATTCGCAGGAAAATTTGCGAATAAAATTTTATTTGTTTTTTTTATATTTTATATATGTGAATAATAATAAATTCGTATTCACACTTATGAATAGGAATTTATTTATATTCGTATTTACAAATATATGAAGTACGAATTTATTTATATTCGTATTTACAAATATATGTAGTATGAATAAATTCGTATTTTTAGTTATAAATGAAATTATGCCCATCTCTTTTATGAAGATTAGTGAATACTGCTATATTGTAGGGAAAACGTTACTATACACTCAGCTCGACCAGCCAGGGATGAGAGTTAAAACCTTCTAGTTTATCATCTCATTTGTGTAAAAATTAGATAGCTAAAGCTTCGTCTTGAATAGTCCAAATTTTAATGCTCAAAACAGATATTTATTAGTTTATTTGCAAAAACACACTATATATATTTATATATATTTATCCTCAACAAATGGTAATTTACAATTTCTCTGGCCATAATTCCATTAATTAATAAACAGCTTGTTTGCTGTCTTGGTTCATTCATAAAAATGTCATGACTTGTTCCTTGCAACAGAGGTAAAGGACTTATTATGGTGACAGTAAACTATTCTGTGTTTCAAGGAAATCTTATTTATGTTTTCTGTTTTTTTTGCTCAACTTTAAATTTCCGAGTTGTTTGTGTGTGTGTGTATAAATACACACACACACACATACTACACAATACACACACACACACATATACTACACAATACGTACTGAAATTTCAGTACTGTCTTGTGTTGTCAGTAGTGAACTATTATTGAAGGTGAGGGTGAAAACAGGATAAAATATCAAAGAGTAAGATACATGATTACAACTAAATTAAAACAAAACTATCCGATATATACATATATATCTTTTAAATTTCATTTAACAAGTGACTCAATTTAATTTTTTTTTTTTTTTTTTTTTTTTTTTTTTTTTTTTTTTTTTTTTTTTTTTTTTTTTTTTTTTTTTTTTTTTTTTTTTTTTTTTTTTATCAACTTTTAGGTACTTCTTACTTTGGTTTCGTTGAATGAGAACAAAACTATATTTGTAATGAGATGGATTTAGCCATTAAGGTGATAAGAAGTTAAGAATGGTTGGGAATCGGCTAAGAGAAAACATCAGATTTTCAGAATAATCTATGTTTCCAACGTTCCGGCGTGCTCTTTGACAGTGTTCTTTAGCAAAAAATGACTAAGGGAGGAAGGAAAACTTCGATAACGACCATGGACAAGCTCACACTTATCCATGTCCATCTAAAAGTTATCGTAGATTTGTTCCATCCCCTAGGCATTTGTTGTTGAAGAAAACAACCAAAGAGTATGGCGAATCATTTTTTTCTGAAAATATGACGTTTTCTCTTAGCAGAATGCCAACAATTCCTTGAATTCTTAAAAATCTATTTGGTATTATTATTTGGAACAAAAGAGTTCATTGAATTCACAATCAAATTCCTTTTGTTCTGCTTTAGGTACAAAATGAAACCATGCCTCTCTTCGAAGGAATTGTTGGAATGGCTATGTCACGAAGAGGCAATAAAAATGAATTGTACTTCCAAGCTCCGACTGCAAGGAACTGCTACGTTGTACAGACTTCGATTCTCCAACAGCCTTCTCCAGCCAATAATCATATCCGGCTTGACATTAGAAAAGCTTTTACAAAACAATCAGAAGGTAGTGGACTGTATTATGATCCTGCAGATGGATGTGTTATTTTCAATCCTGTATCTCAAGGCTCTATTGTTGGATGGAATCTGAACACCCAAATTCAAAGGTAATATTGTCTTGAACTTCAGAAAAGTATCAAAGATAAAGGTTTAATTTTAAAATAGAAGTCTCCAAGATGTAAAAATTCCACAAACAATTATTTTACATTTTTAGGAAATTTTATTAAATGATTCCATTAAAATAAATTATTTTATGTTTTACTATCTTTAAAACTGTCAGTTCCTAGATTTTTTAAAAATTTCATTACAAATTTACTTTGGATTAATTTTTGAATTGGTTATTTATGAGGTTCAATTATAATTCTTGGAACAAAATGAAGTAATTGTAACATAATATTGGGCATATATCAAATTAATAATCATCCAAGTGTTTATCTGGAAGCCTAGTAACGTGTTATGATTTTTTTGGCGTGAATTTTGACCAAAAACCATGTTCCAGTGGACTGATTTGGCTGGTATATACAGGCTGTATCACAAATTTTCTAGTCAACTCTTCCGGATTGCATGATGAGGTTAACTTTATAAGCAGGTTTCCTCCCAATTGAAGGGAGGGAGCAAACACACTAAAAGAAACAATAACCAGAGGTTATAAGAAAGCCCCTTCAAGAACTAAAGAAATATGTGACCAAAATTTGGAAGTGTAAAAGAAGCAGAAGAATTTAAGTAAATATTGGTCAAATTGAATATTTTTTTATATATAATAAAATATTTTTATTTCATCTAATTATAACTTAGAAAATGTATCTTAACCCCTGGTTTGTATAGTTTCTGACAGACACGAGGGAAATTTCATTTAAGTATGTTGGCAGCAGTGAGCATCTAGAGTCTAAATGCTCAATGCTGCCAACATACTTCATTGAAATTTCCCTTCTGTATGTCAGACACTTTATACAAACCAGGGGTTAAAATCGATTGGGTATTATTTTGGATAGAAATGAAATAGAGAGTCCTTACTATCTATTTAGTGAATTTCCATTCTCTTTTATCCTGTTAATATAAAAATTCTATTCTAATTCATTTCAAAAATTTCTGTTTCAGAACAATAGTGAAAAACCCAGAATGGATTATAATAATAGACGATTTCGATCAAGTGAACTCCACTACAACATATGCTATAAGTTGGGCTATTCAGAAAGTTTTAAACCGAAATGCTAATCCCCAGGATATAAATGCCTACCTTCTTAGGATTGATTTGGCTAACTGAGTTTCTTAGCCTAGAAAACAAATTATCATCTTGTGTTTAAATTCACATAATTTGTTGCCTTAATTATAACATCACAGGCTGATTATACATCTATAACAAATATAAAAATTAATTACCAAAAAAATTGTTCATTTATTTTAAGAGTACCTCATACAATTCTTCTCCAAGGAACTGGATACTTTTTACAAAGTTAACCCTTTAAGTGAAAAACTTTGCTTATCAGTAAATTTATTGTACCAATTGGATCTTTTTAGTTTTAGTAGAATACTAAAGTACATTAAGTCTAAACTTGAATTTTTTAAGGAATTCCTCAATTTTCTCTTTGGAAATATCAATTATTGATTCCTTGTTGCATGACCTTCATGATGCTGCTTTGCGTACCTTTTTGGTGTCTGATGCTATAAATAAAACTAATTCATTGTTATAAGATCAATGCCTTAAAAATTTTGCTAAAGCGTAAAAAAAAAAAAAATATTATTGCTTATTATATAATATGCTTTGTTTTTTCATCCTGCATCGATTCCCGAAGTTTGGAAGTATTTTTTGTAGACACCCTGTGTATATATATAGTGACCCAAAATATATCAAAATTCTTTCAGATCTTAGGACGCTTGGGGTCATTAAAGCAGTAATCCTTTCTTCACACTACTTTATTTATTAGAACCAACTTGTTTCGTGCATGTTTTAGCACCTCTTCAGGGGCACTTCTTGCTGGGAAGTCCTCTCGTCACCATGTACTCGCTCTGGAGTCTGGCGTAAAACTTAACGCATTTGTATCTGGAGTTTTATGCCAGACTCCAGAGCGAGTTCATGGTGACAAGAGGACTTCCTATTAAAAAGTGCCCCTGAAGAAAGGATTAATGCTCTAACGACCCAAGCATCCTAAGATCTGAAAGAATTTATATGTGTATATATATATATATATATATATATATATATATATATATATATATATATATATAAGTCCGAATTCGTACGAAAACGCACGAAAAATTCAAACAAGTGGCTCGATCATGGACCGCGTCCCCTGGGCCCGAATCATTCGTCGATTTTCGTCGGAACATGTGCAAAGTGCGAACCGATCCCATTCGGCTGGGATTTAGTTGCGAAAAGTGGACAGTGCGAAGTTAATTTTGCTTGTTCAGGAAAGGAAATATCTGTGGGACCAACGGGGTAAGAAATATCACGTGCGGAATGTACAAAAACAATTGTGGAAGGAGGTTTCGATTTTAGAATAAATGTTGTCCAGAATGTATCGAAATGTATCGTTTCTCATTCGAAAATAGGAAAAGTGGTGGCCATTTCTCGTTTCTTTTGGCGTTAATGTGATTCGCCCACATTTCTCGTCTTTGTCGATATCGCCTGAGCCGCCGATGAATCAAAGGTGATTATTCCAAAGCTCAATCATCAGAATCATAAGAGATACCTTCCTGAAGAGCCATCACCTCTACTGCGAATCCGGACGAATCCTGAGGCAATGGACGAGAAGCATTCGTGCGATCGGCGTTCGCCCGAATTCTTTGCTTCGCAGTTCGCAGCTTTTCGGTCCCAGTGGACGTGAAGCCTAAAGCGGCGGTCACACTAGGCTGCCTAGCAGCCGCTACTAACCAGCCGCGGTTACAGTAGCGCCAGCAGCCAGCGGATAAGCTGCGGTCCCACTAGGCTGCTTACCAGCCGCTACTGAATAGCCGCTTATTCAGTTCCGAATTTGCTTAAAATAACCTATATAAACAAAATGAAAGCATTAATAGTTCTGCTCTTTTAGATTTGTAAAGAGCAACTCGATCAAATTATTTTAATTATTCATTTCTTAATTAATTACCTTGCAAATTTTTGTGTATGCGTATTACTAAACTACTTAATAAATACAAGAAAACTTCACATTTTCGTCTTTTGGTCTGATGCTGGAACGGTATACAGCACTCCTAGCGGTAGTTGTGAGAAGTAATATGAAGACAGAGGCACTCCTAGCGGCAGCTTTGCCAACTAAAGTTTCACTGGACAAATCTATCCAAACATAGTACAAAGTAAACCCCTCTTACGATAGACCGATTTAGTTCATCTTTACAACACTTCTTTCTAATTAAATAAAAAAGATGTATATAGTATATACCAAGTTTTGTGACGAAAAAACAAATACTCCGCCGGCTCTCGTGTTAACATATATATATATATATATATATATATATATATATATGTATATATATATTTATTTATATAATAAATTTCAACGGGGTCATGTTCGGTGTCTACTAGGTAGGATCGATAAAGATTTGAAGCAATAATTAAAAAAAAACCGTCATGAGTGCAACCTCAATAGCTACTTTCCTTCGGATGAAAGTGCTAAAAAGAAAAAAAAAAAAAAAAAAACAGAAAAAAATTGATCAAAATAAAACAATAATAGAACTATTATAATATAAAAAAGTCCGACTCGCAGGAACTGCGTCATCTTAGCGCGGTTCCATTTTTTTTTTTTTTTTTTTTTTTTTTTTTTTTTTTTTTTTTTTTTACGGCGCATCTATATCTAGGTCATTAGCGCCGACATCCAGGGTGTAGCGAGGAATTTTACCAGCGAGCCGTGGGATGATAAAATTCCTGCCGGAGGTTGGGAATCGAACCCACCATCTCCCGCTTATGAATCCAAGGCGATAGCCATTAGACCACGGGAGACCCCGGTTCCTGTTCATATCCCTATTCTCATTTGAAAAGCATAGAATAGAAACAGATAATATTTTCCTCGGCCTTTGTTCAAAGGGTTTTATGGCTATACCTGGGGTCGGGTCCGCAAGACCCTAGAAACCTCTTCTACTGATACTTCATTTCATACGTTTCAATGAATTGGAAAATATCAAAAAATTTCACATATTCCTGTGTTCTTTTACTATAGTAATAATTCTACACATAAAATCAATTAAAAAATAAAATAAAAAAACCAACAGCATAAAGGCAATTGAAAATATTCAAAAGACGTCATCGAATCTTTTTCTCTTGGCAAGCTATATTTCTAACAATGAATTGTTTTTCTTATTTTGCCTAATCTGTTTATTGTAAAATACATTATCCAACTATAAGCAATTAAAAAATAACAAATAATAAAAACAGACAAAAAGAACAGTTCGAATAAGCAAAATCAATTACTTTAATGTTTTAAGCACTTATTTCTCCGATTGACATCGCCTAATCAAAACTTTCATCAGAACCTTTTTTGTAGAGCATTTAGTAAGCTTCCTAATGGTATTCTTTTGTTTACCAAGATTCTCAACCTTTTTCGAGATATTAAGGAAAATATACAAAGTTACCTAAACTTTTTATGTCTGTTAATAAAATATTTTATTCTAACCCTTCCTTAACTCCAAACGTAACCAAAATTTCAACATATTAGTTTTAATGATAGTAAAACATGCAGAAAATGTTTCAACTGAATCCCATGACTCTAAGTACCCAAACCAAAAACGGTATTCAAAAACCGTAAAATATATATATATATATATATATATATATATATATATATAAATAAATAAATATATATATATATATATATATATATATATATAAATAAATATATATATATATATATATATATATATATATATATATATATATATATACAAATGTTAACCACCGTTATTTTCGGTCTCTAGGGGTTCTGAAACGCGAAATTTTCTAGTCGGCACTTCCGGATTGTTTCATTGTATCAACCTTATAAGCGGGGTTCCTCCCTATCGGGGAGGGAGGAACCGCGCTAAAATAATAATAAATAAAAAATTCTAAATAATTTAGAATAGAATATATATTTCTATATATTTCAGGGCTGGCTGAGGCTAATGAGATCACGTGACCGCCAGCGCTGGTAAGGAGCGTTAAAAAGTTAAACATGTTCAACTTCTGACTTTGGCTTGTAATCACCAGCGCGCTGGCGATTACCAGCCGCTGGTTCTGGGTCAGACTAGACTACTTGCTGGTAAATCACCAGCGGCTGGTAACCAGCTTAGTGTGACCGCGGCTTAAATCACCAGCGGCTGGTTAGTAGCGGCTGCTAACCAGCCTAGTGTGACCGCCTTTTTCTCACTCTCCGAAGGAGGAAACTACGCATCATAAGTAGACTGCGTGCGCTAGTGTGACAATTCATGAAGAGAGTTCATTAGTGTTCACAGAGACATTCAGTCCATTTACCCTTTGTACATATGACAACCGCCTAGGAGACCTTGAGGAAATTATTTACGGATAGATTTGTTAATTACTTGTCCTAAAAAAATAATTTATTTGAACAATACAAAAGTTATCTTCGAGTCGTTAGCTTTGTATTATAAAAGTCCGACTCGCAGGAACTGCGTCATCTTAGCGCGGTTCCGTTCATATCTCTAATGCTATTAGTAAAGGAATAGTAGGAGATACTGGTGGGGTTTGATCGTTCGTGAAAAATATGAAATAATATCTCGAAAAGAAAATAGATTTAAGGCTCCACAACATGTAACTGGTGACTTCCGCCACCTTCTTAACTTTCGCTCTTGGAAACACTATAACAATGTTTCACATTTTCTTACCTTGTTTTAGTCAAATACTCGTTTTACTGTTAAATGCAATTAAAATGGGAAACAACCAGTTAAAACTTTAGGAAAACAAATACAAAAAGTCCGACTCGCAGGAACTGCATCATCTTAGCGCGGTTCCGTTCTTATCCGAAGTGCGATTAGGAAAGGAATAGTAGCTGCTATTGGTAGGTTTTGATCTTTCGTTAAAAATATAAAATAAAATCTCAAAGAGAAGGAAGCTTAAAGCGCCACATATGGAAATTGACAGTTTTCTAAGCGGATGGGACTCTCCCGTCATCGCGACGCTCACTCTAGGAAAACTCTATAACCAATATGATTCTTATTTTCTCAGCTTTAATGAAATACTCATTCCACCGTTAAATAAACTTAAAAAACAAAAGTGAGGTAAACAGTGACAAAAAACCCGTTTAAAATAACAAAACTAACACTTTCGTAGTTTTAAGCACTTACTTCTCCGACTGACATTGCCCTATCGAAATTTGCTTCAGAATCTTTTTTTTAGAGAATTTAGTAAGCTTTTGAATGGTTATATCGTACTTCCCACGATTTCTTAACTGTTTGGAAGATATTAAGGGGGAAAAATGGTGCTAATACCTACCGATAGCTGCTATATTCCTTCAGTAATCGCACTTGAGATAAGAACGGAACCGCGCTAAGATGAAGCAGTTCCTGCGGGTCGGACTTTTTTTTTGTCAGACAAATTAATGTATTATGTTTATATTATAATATAAATATTATGTTTATAAGAAGAGCAAATCACTTTAATTGCGGTGTAAAATATTGTTGCTAGCTAAATCTAAGTATTATATAAGCTCATAAGGAAAATGGTGCTAATGACTCAGATTTCGATGCACCATAAAAGAAAAAAAAATTAAGGACAATATACGAAGATTCCAAACCATTTCATGTCTGTTAATAAAATATTTTATTCTAATCCCAATAACGCTACACTTATACACAAATAAATTTTTTTTAAGTACCTATTTAATACGTACTACAAACGTGTGGAGTGCAACTAGTATAAACCGGTACGTCAGTACCACTGTGGTATGTAAAGAGCGGCTGTTCTGATACTGGCAAAAGATAGAAATCCTACATTCCTAAAGTTGTTTGGAGGCTTATCTTCATGACTCTAGAAAGGGACTTACAGATGACGAGGATACACTGGGCGATACCTGTACTGGGAATGCCCTCCACCCTAAGCCTCCTAGCTCCTCACCTTCGAATTGAAACAAAACATTGTTTCTGTATATACGTATCCTGTTTTATTGACTAATACATTTGACTACTATAAACAATCACAAAAATAACGAGCAGTGAAAAAAAACTGTAGGAAACACACAAAAAGATTCGTTCAAATGAACGAAATTACCTATGTTTTAAGCACTTATTTCTCCAAATATAACCGTCCCATCGCAAATGTCTTCACAACCTTTTTGGTAGAAAATTTAGTAACCTTTCGAATGGTAACCTTTCGCTTCCCAAGATTTTCAACCGTTTTCGAGATATTAATGAAAGTTCCTAAAATTTTCATTATTTCTAGCAACAAAAAATTGGTCTCATTTTTCCTATCCTGTTTTACAAACAAATACATTTTCCTAACATAAGAAATTACAAAAATAAAAAACCAAGGGAAATAGACAAAAATTACAAAAAGAACGACAAAAATGGCGCTAATAGCCAAGATTTGTTGATGCGCCGTAAAAAAAAAACAAAAAAAAAAAAAAAAAAAAAAAAAAAACGACAAAAACCCGTTCATTAGAACAAAACAGACGTATTTGAAGTTTTAAGCACTTATTTCTCCGATTGACATAACCTAATCAAAAATAGTTTTAGAATCATTTTTATAGAGAATTTATTAAGCTTTCAAATAGTTTCTATCCACTTACCACGATTTCCCAACCGTTTTCGAGATAATAATGAAATTGTACGAAGTTCCCAAAACTTTTCATGTCTGTTCATAAAATATTTTATTCTAACCCTTCCTTAACTCCAAACGTAACATAACTTTCAACATATTAGTTTTAATGAAAGTAGAACATGCAAATAATGTTTCAACTGAATCCCGTGATTCTAAGTACCCAAACCAAAAACGGTATTCAAAAATTATTTTTCCAATTTTCTCGAAAACGGTTAAAGCTATCGCCTTGAAAATGGTTTCATTCGTTTTCCTAGCCCAAGAAGCCTATAAAAAGAGTACTTACAAGCTTATGAACTCAAAAACGTAATCGCTACGATTTTTTCTGCGCGAATTTCGCCCCAAACGCCATCTTCCAGTAGGCCGATTTTGCTGGTTAACGAACTTGACCTTTCAAATTGGACGGCTGATTTTTGTACCAAATTTCATCAAAATCGGACCATCAGGGAAGCCAGAAATGAGCGAACAGACAAATATATATATATATATATATATAAATAAATATATACATATATATATATATACAAATTTGAACCACCGTTATTTTCGGTCTCTAGGGGTTCTGAAACGCGAAATTTTCTTGTCGGCACTTCCGGATTGTTTCATTGTATCAACCTTATAAGCGGGGTTCCTCCCTATGGGGGAGGGAGGAACCGCGCTAAAACCCGTTCAAAAGAGGAAAACTAACAATTGCGAATTTTCAAGTCCTTATTTCTCCGATTGACATCCCCCATCGAAAATTACATTAGAACTTTTTTTGTAGGGAATTTAGTAAGCTTTCGAATGTTGACTTTCCACGATTTCCCAACCGTTTTCGAGATATTTTAGAAAATATACGAAAATTCCAGACCTTTTCATGCCTGTTAATGAAATATTTTATTTCTAGTACTTTCATAACTCCAAACGGAACCCAAATTTATCGATCTTAGATTAGATGAATATCAAACGTCTGGAACAAGTTTTAACAGAATTAATCGTTTCTGAATACCCAAACTGAAAAATAGTTTGTAAATGTAGGTGTTTCAATGTTTCTCGAAAACGGTTTCAGATATCGCTTTAAACAAGGTTTTATTCTTTTTTTAGCGCGGTTCCTCCCTCCCCCATAGGGAGGAACCCCGCTTATAAGGTTGACACAATGAAACAATCCGGAAGTGCCGACAAGAAAATTTCGCGTTTCAGAACCCCTAGAGATCGAAAATAACGGTGGTTCAAATTTGTATATATATATATATTTGTCTGTTCGCTCATTTCTGGCTTCCCTGATGGTCCGATTTTGATGAAATTTGGTACAAAAATCAGTCGTTCAATTTGAAAGGTCAAGTTCGTTAACCAGCAAAATCCGCCCACTGGAAGATGGCGTTTGGGGCGAAATTCGCGCAGAAAAAATCGTAACGCTTACGTTTTTGAGTTCATAAGCTTGTAAGTACTCTTTTTATAGGCTTCTTGGGCTAGGAAAACGAATGAAACCATTTTCAAGGCGATAGCTTTAACCGTTTTCGAGAAAATTAGAATAATAGTTTTCGAATACCGTTTTTGGTTTGGGTACTTAGAATCATAGGATTCAGTTGAAACATTTTCTACATGTTCTACTATCATTAAAACTAATATGTTGAAATTTTGGTTACGTTTGGAGTTAAGGAAGGATTAAAATAAAATATTTTATTAACAGACATGAAAAGTTTTGGGAACTTCGTATACCTTCCCTAATATCTCGAAAACTGTTTGAAATATTGGCAAACGGAGGGTTACCATGCCAAAGCTTACTAAATGTTCTACAAAAAAGATTCTGAAACAATTTTTGATTAGACGATGTCAATCAGAGAAATACGTGCTTAAACTTCGAAGTAATTGATTTCGTTTATTTGAACGGTTCTTCTTTTTTGTTTTTATTCCTTGTTATTTTGTCATTTATTATAGTAGGATAATGTATTTGACAATAAAACAGATTAATAAAAATAAGAAAAACAATTCATTGCTAGAAATATATCAGGCTGTACCGTATGAAATGTCAGTTTTGGATTTGCCGATTTCCTTCAAATGACTTGAAACTGTCAAGGCTCCTACTCCGAGTTCTTTGGCATGTTCCCTAGTGTTTGTAATTGCTTATAGTAGTCAAATGTATTTGTCAATAAAACAGGATACGTATAATTAGAAACAATATTCAACTTCACACCGGTTAGATACTATGAGGGAATAGAGAGTCCGTTCACTGCCTGTGGGTCCACAAAAAATGTACCTGCTACGAGTTAATCCTCAAGAGTTGTAAATATACCCCAGGTATCTGCCGACAAAAATACAAAGCCTAGCTTGGTTTTGGTACTTACAATCATGGGATTCAGTTATAACATTTTTTGCATGTTTGAATTTCATCAAAACTAACATGTTAAACTTTTGGTTACGTTTGGAGTTGAGGAAGGGTTAGAATAAAATATTATATGAACAGACATGAAAAGTTTTGGGAACTTCGTTTAATTTCATCAATATCTCGAACGCGGTTGGGAAATTATGATCAGTGGATAGAAACTATTTGAAAGCTTTCTAAATTCTCTACAAAAAAGATTCTGAAACAATTTTTGAATAGGTGATATCGATCGAAGAAATAAGTGCTTAAAACTTCAAATACGTCTGTTTAGCTCTTATGAACGGTTTTTTGTCGTTCTTTTTGTAATTATTGTCTCTTTCCCTTAGTTTTTTATTGCTATTTATTTTTTTTATTTTTTATGTTACGAAAATGTATTTGTGTGTAAAACAGGATAGGTAAAATGAGACCCATTTTCTGTTGCTAAAAATAATGAAAAGTTTTGGGCACTTCGTATACTTTCAATAATATCTCGAAAACGGTTGAAAATTAGGGAAGCGAAAGGTTACCATTCGAAAGCTTACTAAATGGTCTACAAAAAAAAAATTCTGAATAAAGTTTTGAATAAGCGATGTCAATCGGAGAAATAAGTGCCTAAACTTTGAAGTAATTGATTTCGTTTATTCGAACAGTTCTTTTTGTCTGTTTTTATTCCTTGTTATTTTTTAATTGCTTAAAGTTGGATAATGTATTTGACAATAAAAAAGATTAAGTAAAATAAGAAAAACAATTCACTGTTAGAAACATAGCTTGCCAAGAGAAAGAGATTCGATGACGTCTTTTGAATATTTTCAATTGACATTATTCTGTTGGTTTTTTTATTTTATTTTTTAATTGATTTTATTTGTAGAATTATAACTATAGTAAAAGAACACAGGAATATGTGAATAATTTTGATATTTTCCAATTCATTGAAACGAATGAAATGAAGTATCGGTAGAAGAGGATTCTAGGGTCTGGCGGACCCGACCAGTCATAAAACCCTTTGAACAAAGGCCGAGGAAAATATTATCTGTTTCTATTCTAAGCTTTTCAAATGACAATAGGGATATGAATAGGAACCGCGCTAAGATGATGCAGTTCCTGCGAGTCGGACTTTCTACGTTAAGAAACCTATAAAACGAGTACCTGCATGCATATGAAGTCGAAAACGTAAGCGTTCCGATTTTATTTTTGCGCGAATTTCGTTCCAAAAGCCATGTTCCGGTGGACAGATTCTGCTGGTTAACGAACTTGACCTTACAAATTAGACGAAAGATTTTTGTACCAAATTTCATCAAAACGGACCATTTTTGAGCCGTCAGGAGCGCGAACAGGTATATATATATATATATATATATATATATATATATATATACAAATAAATTTAAACCAGCTTTATATTATTGATCTATGGGATATAAAACATGAAATGTTCTAGTCGGCACTTCCGGATTGCGTCATGAGGTCAACCTCTTTTAGCGGATTTCCTCCCTATGGAGGGAGGGTGGAATCGCGCTTCAAGAGAGCAAGAGAGGCAAAATGGGAATTTCTCTCAGATGGTCGTGCATGCGCAATTGAATCTTTCCTTGTATCTGACCGGAATGTAAACCCCATGTCACAAATTCTTGCCCGCCGCGTCCTACTTCCAAACCTGCCAAAGAGATAGGCTTTGTATTTTCCTCATACCCCCCCCCCCTAGAACCTCCTTGGAGAGTTTCCTCCTGAACTGATCCTCCATATTTCCAAGAAGGAGGGGGGGGGGAGACTAAATGGTTATAAATATCTCGTGCATATGCAAATGCCAGAACAATAACTGATGGTCTGTCAACTGTACCGCTCTTCGACGACGAGATGCTCTTACTTATAACAGGTACTACTATTTTGACAAGTAATCATTTTATTAATTTACTAAAATACATTTTCATCTTTCAATACTTTAAAATATCCAATTGTTGCGTTCATTTTGACAAGAATGAAGGCTGATTTTGTTACTTAATAGAGTGGAGGACCATTCAAAATTATCTAAAACCCCAGTAATAGTGGTTCTATAAACTATTCATAAAATAGAAAAAAAGTTAAAACTAATTTAACTTGATTTGGTCACTCCATCAAAAAAAGTTATTTTTATGGTGCATTTTATAGTATAAAAAATTGAAGTTGTTGGTCGCCTTTATTTATCTGTGTACAACGTAACCAATTTTCCTCAAAACATCTTTGAATTTATTACAATAAGTGAACCACCGTTATTTTCATGATTGATGGGTGCGAAAAGTCAAATTTTCTAGTTGGCAATTCCAGATTGTGTCGAAAGGTCAACCTTATAGGTGGTATTAGGAAGGAGGATATTATTAGAAGGTTAGGGAGGATATAGAAGGTGGTATTAGGAAGGATATTGAAGATATTATTAACAACGATATTACAGGTGATATTAGGAAGGATGATGAAGGTGGTATTAGGCCGGGTATTGAACGTAGTATTAGGAGAGATATTGAAGGTAGTATTAGGAAGGACATTGACGGTGGTATTAGGAAGGATGTTGAACGTAGTATCAGGAAGGATATTGAAGGTAGTATTAGGAAGGACATTGAAGGTGGTATCAGGAAGGACATTGAAGGTATTATTAGGAAGGAAATTGACGGTGGCTATAGAGTTGATGACTTCTAAGCGCTCGACTTATAGTTGTGGAAGTCTCTCCGAGGTCGATTATATTCAGTTCGAATTATTATCGCAATGTTCCAAGATTTTTGCGTGAAAACGACTTATCGAGAAGACATTTACGTGTATTGACGTATATAAAGACTTGTCTTATCGATAATAGCATATCGAGACTTTTAATATTGGAAAGCCTTCCTAATACCAACTTCAATAACCTTCCTAAAACTATCTTCTATATCCTTCCTAATAATACCTTCTATATCCTCCCTAATACCACATTCTATATCCTTCCTAATACCACCTTCTATATCCTTTCTAATAATACCTTCTATATCCTCCCTAATACCACATTCTATATCCTTCCTAATACCACCTTCTTTATCCTTTCTAATAATACCTTCTATATCCTTCCTAATACCACATTCTATATCCTTCCTAAAACCACCTTCTATATCCTTTCTAATAATACCTTCTATATCCTCCCTAATACCACATTCTATATCCTTCCTAATAATACCTTCTATATCCTCACTAATACCACATTTTATATCCTTCCTAATACCACCTTCTATATTCTTCCTAATTTATAAATACAATTGTGCCCATTAGTGGTGGAGGGAGGGAGGAAACTCGCTAATTTAGAACAAAGGTGTTCGCAGCACTGATCTCATAATACATTTTTTGTGAGGGAAGTCACTGTGTTAATTTCGACGGTAAAATAACAGTTTTCATTTTCCTCTTACAGTACTGATAGCGACACTTGAGAGTTCAACGGCACTTCTGCTGAACAGCACAACCTGCGGTACCCGTACCGTTGAACTGGTGTACCAATGGAAGGTACTGAACTACTCTACCCCTCCTTGCTACCAGTATCCCGAAGGATATGTTGCAACTAGTAACTATATCTATGGTATTGAAGTAATACCAAGCGGTATGCTGGTTGCTACTCCAAGGGCAGGCAACATCTCTCCTGCCACGCTGTCTCTCATAGAGCTCACTGGAACAGAATCAGGAACTGCGGCGCCGATTTTGCAGGTATGTTGTGCAGTTATTGTGGTTGAAAATGAAACAATCCATTTGTGGATGGCAATTGTAGCCTCTTATGGAGCTGAAAAGTCCCCTTCTTCATCACTTCACTTTGGAAAAAGGGCATGATCTTCATAATTAAGTGTATTCCACAGAATGTGTACACTGCATTAATGAATAATTTGCTTAAACTTATATATAAAAAGTGGTCCCAAAAGGTCTTCTACAGAATCATCCAAAGATGAAAGTGTTGCAGAATTTTCACAAACCATACCATTGCAATTTTTGTCGTTGGAGCACTTCAAACCAGCCTAGCGAATAGAACAGGCTGCACGAATCCACATCTTGTCCATGATGTCTACACCAAATTTTGGTAGATTATAAAATTTTATTATTTCTGGCTTCTCATCTCAAAATCACTACAACAGATTCTTCATCCGACAGTTCACTGTCAGTTCTATGCAATGGTCTTTCACAAATATCTTCTCTTCATCTGAATCTACAAACTCAACTTCTCCATTCTCTTCACACGCTTTCTGAAGAAGCCTCTTTATTCTCTTTTAATTCTTTGCATATGTCAAACAATGGTTGAAACAAAAAATTCGGTTTTATATTATTGTAACCTAACTAGGGATGTGGGTTGTTATGATCACCCCAAGACAATAAAATGCCCGAAAGCCGCCAAACAAAGAAGGTTTCACCTGATGCCATTTTCACCTGAATTGTGAATACAACTTCTATTGAGGAAGGTGCCAAAGAGATCAAAATGATTGCAAATGTTTAAATTGAAAATATAGAGGAAATACTTAAGCTAAGATTAGATTAGTTATTGATTGGACCCGTGCTCCGTCTCATGGGGTGCACATCGGCCACCTGTCCTATCGTGCGTTACCTTGAACTCCTGATGAACTTCAGGTATTGCCTGACCTCAGTTGACCTTCTAATCTCGTCTTCATTGAGGCTCCCAAAATGTAGGAATGTTCTACTTTCCAATGATACACACTCAAATGTAACATGCTTAGTTCTCTCATCCTTTTCCCCACACCACCAGTGGACTGGTGATGGATGATCTGATCTTTATGACATGCATGTGCTTATTCATGGTACAATGGCCAGACACCTTCGGCACAACCTCTCTCAAATCTTTCCTGCCCATACCCAACAAGATCTCCTTCCTGCTTGGACTTTTGAGAATTATAAAGGACTTGGTGTGGGTAATTTTCAGTCCTTCCTAAATTTTTCTCAGGCTCTAATTGCAATGGCCTCTTTATCACTGGCCACCGACACGCCGACAAACGCATTCGGCCTATTGGCGCCACTTCCGAGCCCAATCCTGCCAACCTGTCCGCTCTCTCTTTGCCCATGATACCTCGATGTCCTAGTACCCAATAGATGGCAACTTTATTATTCCGTGCTAATTCATTTAGCCTAATATGGCATTCTTCAACAACTGTGTTGGCAACAATCTAGAATCTAGATGTTCACTGCTGCCAACATACTTCACTGAAATTTCCCTAGTATCTGTCAGACACTTTATACACACTTGGGGCTAAGAAGCATCGCACGATTCTCTCAGCATCCAGATGGACGGCGTGTTGTTTTCTAGTCCGCTTTTGTTGGCCAGGTAATACACTCGCAAGTCTGCACTGTGGATGTACAGAGTCTATCGGATGCGTTTTTGTGTATTTATTGGTCAATTTCTGACAAGAGCGGGAGAAGGAGCACCCCCCTCTAAGCTCAAGCCAGTGCTTGATTGCATATTTCTTAAATATACATTATCTTTCAGGCTAGTGTGGAATCGGAGCACCGCTCGCACTCCTTCCGATGTCAAGACCTGGAAATTATTCCCTCTGGAGCAGACCTCACTCCAGATTTGTGCATGCCTACAAGGGACATTCATTTTACCACTTTGTGTGGTTCGTGCATTTCATACCTACTCCCAGTTAGAGCACCCAGGGAAGGTGATCCTGGGGTATGTACTGTCAGTGACCTTCTGCCAGTGTAAGAGTTTAGTGTACTGTGTGAATTCGTGTGTGCGGTATACTGTTACTCAGGAAGAGAGGGTCATAAAAGCCCAAGAAGCAACTGCATACATCAGTCACTCCCTGCCATTTTATTATTTTTGTTTTAAACCTTTTTACAATACTTATATTCTTAGTTCTATTTGCATATATAGTTTATTGTTTGGTTTATTTGCATATTTTTTTTTATATATTTAAATTTTTCCTGTGCCCACTAGGTTGATGAGTATCTTGTGACGAAAACAACCCAATTTAGTTGGGCAACTAATCTTTCTTTGTTAAAATAAAGTTTTTCTCTCAGCTAAATACAACACAGCTATCATAAATTAATGTGAGTTTTCCATTGCAGCCATATCCCAACATTTCTTTTAACACCATAGACGAAGAGAACCTAAACTGTAATGCAACACTCGTGTCTGTGCAAAGGATGGCCAGAGATAAGTGCAACAGGCTCTGGGTTGTAGACTATGGTGTCGTTAATAATTTTGTGAAGTCTCGGAAAATATGCCCACCAAAAATTGTCATCTTTGACTTGACTACGAATGAAGTTGTGAGTATTACTTAATAAAATTTAAAAAAGAGAGAGAAACGTATTTATAATACGAAGATGCAGATTGCTAGGTGATGATGTCATGCCAAATGATGGCCAAGTATTATGGAGTTTGAAATGTATAGTCCATGGGTGTATATAGAAAATAATTTCGGGAGGGGGGCTGGGTCCATTTTCGGGGTATGGAATACTAACAATTTAGAACTTGGAATAGTTTTAGCCAACTAAAACGCTATTATACATAAAATAATTTTTTTTGATGAACTAAGTAATCTTATTTAATTGATTTTTAAAGGTTTTATGACGCATTTTTACCGATCAAATCAAAATTTCGGGGTAGGGGGGCTGCAGTCACCTCAGCCCCTGCTAATATATGCCCATGGTTTGGTCTAATCAGTCAGATTTTAAAAATATTTCGTGACTCTGAAAATAATCTAATAAAATTACAATAAGGTTTGGAGAATTCACATTTTTAACATGCCTGGTTCATTATGACCAGTAACCATGTGACTCGAGAGAAATAGCTCATATATATATTTATGTATATATATATATATATATATATATATATATATATATATATATGTATATATATATATATATATATATATATATATATATATATATATGTATATATATATATATATATATATATATATATATATATATATATATATATATATATACTCGAATAGCTGAGGTGCCAAGCTTCGCTCAGGAAGTTGACATGAGATTGTGTGGTAGTTGGAATAAAAAGATAAACTTGAAAATTTAAGAGGTACACATTTTTTATTGAAAATATATTCCAACTACAATAATTCTATTTAAAATACTTGTTTATAAACAAGATTTATCTGGGGTATATAATATATACCCAGGATTACAAAATGATAAATGAGGAGGGGGTCAAGGGGTCTAAGTAACAAACTCAATGTTTTGAGGAAAATGGAGTCAAAGTTGAACAAAAACTAGATTTTTACAGTTCCGTTCATACTAGACGAACCCTCAGAGCCTTAGCTGTTTATTATTGATGATACATAATAGGTACAATAACCAGTTTATGATTACAATGCAAAATAATTGGATGATCCACACATAGACCCCTTAATTTCCTTCTGGACTTAATATTACAAAAGTGAGTGATATACTAAGGAGAACACAAGCTGGGTGGCAGTCCCTAACATGAAAATCACTTGGATCTCTTCATCACTCACAAGATTGCGATGTTTACAACCCATTCTATCATTTTCTAGAAGTCTTTGCGGGACATAGCGATAATAGGGTACTGTACTTTTCATAATGCCGAACCTTTCTCCTAGTGCTTGATTATATATCTTGGCAACATTGTTGTGTCTCTGAAGGTAATTCAGAAACACAACAATAATATTTAAGTATTATTATTATTTTTTGAAGTACCCTACATTGAAATCCTGACAATCAATTTTATTATACAATTTTTGACACTCATGCAACTAACATTAGTCTTATTGAATAAACAAAAATATTGACTTCTGTCTACTCTGCAGACACCTCATATATACCAATAAAACTTCTCCATTCTATTTAAATGTTTTAACAGGCTAGAATGATTCCGATTCCCGAAAGTGTGGTGGAGCCATTGTCAATTATGACAAACATAGTTCTAGACGATGTGGATGCCTCCACTGGGAGCACTCTATCTTGTGATGCTCTTTATGCCTACATTGCAGACACCAGCGGTGCAGCGTTAGTTGTGTATAAAGGTTCAGGCGGTGTTTCGCCAGGCACCTTCAATTGAATCAAACATCCGTTTATGTCACCTGACCCAGACAGCTATCTTATTCAGGTATTATAGCGTAGCAGTATTTTTGAAAGAGTTACTTGGCTCAACAAGGTTGAAAGAGAGTTGAGTCCTACTTATTTGTCACTTTCTTCATGTCAAAATCATAACTGGAGAACTACATTAATACTATAAGAGAAAAATGGCATATCCAAAATGTTCGAAACTAAATTTGTATATTTACATAGAATGATTCATAAATAAATTTACATAGAATCATTTGTCCCAATAAAAGGTTATCCCTCCATAGGGAGGAACCCCGCTTATAAGGTTGACCTCATGAAACAATCCGGAAGTGCCGACTAAAAAATTTTACGTTTCAGAACCCCTAGAGACCGAAAATAACGGTGGTTCATATATTATTATATAAAATATATATATATATATATATATATATATATATATATATATATATATATATATATATAAGGTGGCTCAGTTAACACTGAGCCACAGTGGCACTCCTGTTAAAATTAAGAGACCACTATATTCACTAAAATAATGGTTCTGGTTTAGGTACAGAATGAATTCGTAATTTTCTTCATGGGCATCATGGGAATTGATCTGGACCGCAAAGGCAAAGACAGTCAGTTGTACTTCCAGCCTGCTGCTTCGAAGAAAATCTCTGTTATGCCGACTTCAATTCTCCAGCGGCCCCCTCCAGGCAATGATCCTACTCGGCTTAATGTAACGAACGTTTTAACGAAGCTGTCGGAAGGCAGTGGTGTGTTTTTGGATCCTACAGACGGCTGTTTGATTTTCAATCCAGTATTGGATGGCGTAATTGTTGGATTGAATCCTGTTACACATATTCAGAGGTAATATTATACATAACATAAGAACAAGTATTCAGAGGTAACATAAGAACAAGATGCAGATGCGCCATTATTTTAAATATAAATAAAAATAATTTTTAGTAAGAATTTCCACACAATTTTAAGAGATTTTTTTTATATATTAGTATATTTATTACTTTACTTTGTATTTATATAGATTATTTTTTGTGGTTTCATTTTATGATTAATAAACGATTCAGGGGTCTCCTGTGGTCTAGTGGCTAGCTCGCTAGATATAAGCGGGAGATGGTGGGTTCGATCCCCACCGGCACCAGAAATTTTCTCATCCCAGGGCTCGCTGAGAGGATTCCTGGTTGCACCCTGGATGTCGGCGCTAATAGCCATGATTTGTTGATGCGCCATAAAAAAAATAAACGATTCACTTAAGATCAACACATTGGTAAAATTTCATATGTGCCTGAATACCTGAATGGGAGACTGACCACATGCTACTGGCATGGTAAAAGGGTAGAAAGCCCAGCGTTTATTAAACCCAATTGTTGATTCGCTGTTAAACAAACAAAAAAAAAATGTTGTATTTCAAACACATTCAAATCATCATTAAAATGACAAAGAATGTAAAACCTACAAAACCCAGTTTATTTGTAGGACAAATGTTCTTGAGAAAACAGTGTTCCGGAACATGCATTCTGCTAGTTAACGAACTTGAACTTTTGTTTTATTTATTTAAGTTTTAGGACGGCTTATCTATGGTAACCACCCTTTTCTAGCCAGGATAGAGCTGATGCCTTTTCTTTTTTATAAAGACAAGCCACCACACTTAGTGGGAATCGAACCCACCATCCTTAGTACTGAGTGTAAAGTGCTCAAGCCTTGACACTCACAGTGCCAAATTTCATCAAGATTGGCTCATGTTTGTAGGCATATACATACATTTGAATGACTGTTTTTTGGTGATTTAAAGTGGATTCCTAGTATATGGACCATCACCGATAGGCCACCGTCGAGCAGTCAACTGGTAAAATATTCTTGAATGTATGTCTAGTGAGACAGTTCACACAAGAGCAGACCATCACCAGAAGGCATCCGGAATGTTCTTGGGGAAAATATTCTGACGTGCTGGTGCCGGTCAGTTCCTGCTGGGATGGTGTGTGTGAACACTCTACTGATATGCCCAGTTGGGTTCTTATCTGTCTTACAAAAGTTTAATATTATTTTAAGTGTATATTTTCATTTATTTATCAATATGCATTACAAAAAACTCATTGAACAAGTGCGACTATACGAAGAACTCTATAATATTGCTCATAATAAATACAGTGACAATTTACACTAAGATAAGATATAGACAACTGACTGAGAGATGTTTTCTCGGTTGATGGACAATGGCCTGTTGGTGGATATCCGGTTGGTGTGAATTGATTTACATTTTACACAGGAGTGGCCTCCTGGTCCAAGCCGGAAAAGCTTTGCAACTTTTGATTATTTATGCTTAATTTAGGCTTATTATATTATATATATTATATGTGCTTATTTTGCCGCACATTTAGGAATCTATCTGAATAATTATTATTATTTTGGAGACAAATAAGAGAGAGAGTTCAAACAATTTCATGTACTCTTTTAGGTTTTCTTTTATTCAGCATAAAATTCATTTCTAATAGATTCCAACATTTTTTTTTTCAGGACATTAGCAATATATCCGCCATGGATCGTAATAGTAAGCGATTTCAATCAAGTGAACCCGTATACGACATACGCAATAAGCTGGGCTTCGCACAAGATTGTAAACCGCAATGCCAACCCCTTGGAGCCAAATGGTTTTCTTCTCAGGCTTAATTACTTGAGTCTCTTGGGGACAGACTCCACTTCTCCAAGAAATCCTTTGGTTTAATTTTTTGTAATTAAATTTGACATCCTAGGCACATTTTGTACCTTTAGAGTAAAGTAAAAATAATTAGTTAATTTATTTTAAGGATGTCCCCTAAAGGCTTATAAAGTCAAACCTTTAATCCACAAATTTTGTTTGTACATACAAAAATTAATTCATTGTACGAATTAGATGGTTGAAATTTTAAGATGATATTAAGATGGCAAGTTAACGAAATTGCGATCACCATCTATTTCACAAACTTTCCTTCCCAAAACAGGAACTATAAATGGTGCAGGTCTAATTATTGTTTTCAAAGTTATAACTAAGTATTGTTGTTTATAGGTGTTGTTCGTATTCCAATTAACTTAAAACAATACACATTAATGTAGATAAGCAAGTCAGTCACCTGTAAGCTGCATTAACACATAAAAGGCGGGAGTCGTAGTCCTATGATTTATCTCGAAAATGTTATTACAAATTATGCCTAAACCCCAATCCTGCTGTCCACTCCCAACCATCTCTATTCCCCACCACAATGGTTGACCAAGATGTGGCCCCGCGATCTGCTTTAAACAATACAAGGGAGTGATAACGGAGGTTATCTTCTCCCCACAAGCCCCTAGAGCGTATGCAGTTCTCTCGTCCCTTTTCCAGCTCCAGTACTTCGTGCTGCTGTTGGTTGAGGAATGGGGTACGGTTGTCCCTAATCATCTCTCTTACCCGAGGAGACAAGGGGCAGCTGGTGCAGACGCTTGTTATTTTTATATTGTCAATGTAAGCACAATACAAAATTTAATTATTTTACAGAATGTACAAATAAATTATTTTAAAAAAAAGTTATCTCGACTGTATCTTAAAGACGGGACTCGTATTATTGGGTCGCCGCGTTACCTAGCATACTTTTGCCAAGATCCCAGCCTTTAATGTGTTAACAGAGCTCATTCCTCATCGAAGAAATGGCTATACAATAAAAAATTTTGCTCTTTTATATTTGTTTATAAACTGCTTAATGAATTATTAAAAACATATAATAAATAAATAACTAGCTGTTTCTGATAATAAAAGTTTTTCATTAGTTTCAAATGATAGTTTTTATTTTTTTGTCTAAGACTAACACATAAATATTTTCAAAATCTTATAATAGTTATTTTCATCACTAGTACCATAAGTGGTTGTTTTCGGTGCGCAGAAATTAGACCAAGCACCGAAAACACACTTTTGTTGCGTGTTATGAAAAATACTTTTCATTATACTGCTCATACTTTTTTTTTCCCTTCTAAAAGTACCCCCTTTAGAAGGCCGTTTATTGTACTACAAGTATCATACAAGGTACAGTATATCACTGCTCATACTTGAGTACATTAAAACCCTTTTATATTTCATTAATAACTTAAAGATACAGTAAAAGAAATTAAATTGACACCTTTTTTTTATTTGAAAAAAAACAAAAAACGTCTGTTTATTAACCTATAATAGAAGAAAAGTACTTATACATTTACATTAATATTCTGATTATTCATTATATTAAAACCTTTGTTTGGCATTGCCTTTTGGAATACAGATAACTTTTGATTAAAGGAATTATTTTCCAGTTCTAGCTGGAAGTAGTCCGTTTAAAGCTTCTTCTAAAACATCTTCTGGTATATCCATGTTGTATTTCACTTTAAACACACTACTTATTATAAGTAAACAAATATTAGAATGAATCACAGTATCTAAAAGTAACCTCCTTCAAACACATGTTTGTTTAGCAGGTAAGGTTAGCGCACCAAAAAGATTTTTCGGGCCTAGGCCCGAAAAGTACTATTTTACGGACTCAAACCGAGTATTGAAAACACATGTTTTTTGATGCAGTATAATGAAAAGTATATTTATAAATAATTTTAGAATATAATAGTGCCATACGAGAGAATGGACAATTCATATAAAGATATTTTATTAATCTATAATTAATAAAAATATATACTTCTTTACATGACATTTTTATTTTATTTTTAATCGTAATTTGTTATAGAGTATTGTAATATTAGTTGGTGTGGGTATGCCCTCTTGGACCAAGTGTCCCAGGAAAAGCTTGGATCAAGTGTCCCTCTCTTGTGCTAACTCCCTCATGTTCCAGTCCATTCCTGAATGCCTCCCAGGTAATACTAGGTCTTCTTCCCCCAACTTGGCTTAAATACGTGATCCTTTCAGTACTTTTAATGTGGCATTTTTAAAGAAATAAATACTTAACTTTGAAGATTCATAGTAGTCATTGAGAGCAGAAACAACGTATAAATGTAAGGAGGGAATCATAAAACTGATGACCATGTTTACTCGGGAGTGTTGCAGACTGCAGAAATAGTCTGGAATTACCAATGTTGGTCATACAAATACTTGTAGAGATCCAAGAGCTTTAATTAGAAAAATTAAAAAAAAGTCTGTCATCTAGTGAAGACGCTACGAATCTTCCTGCAGTTTGCGCCATAGACGCTAAAGTTCAATTGTGTATGCACGAACTTCTGAGGGAAATTTCTCTTTCCCAGTCATTTGCAAAGCTAAATGAACTGTTAAGAATACTCTAACCGGTCTCATACAATCTGAAATATTTACTTTTAACTTAAAAAAAAAATCAGTCCCGTAACAGGCCACGAGGGGCAGATACTATAGAGGTATCTGATTCATGACCATACGGCACACTAGGGAGATAACATTTAACTTCATATCACTTTTATTAGTAGACTAAAAAGAAGGCATATGTAAATAAAATATAAGTAACAGATCATATTAAAACAATAAAAAATAAGTTTATAGTGTAGTAAACAAATTAGTAACAACTTATATTGTTGTTGAAAACAGAGGGAAGTTTTCAGGAGAATATAGGCCAAGACCTTTTCCCCTCCAACTACACCATCTAATCCTGTAGTGGTTATAAAGTGATAACAATAAACATCTGTTAATATAAAAATCAACATAGAGTTAACCTCAGCCAGTGACTAATCTTATTCGGCAAAAACTATTATGCGTTTTAAAGTGTTCTATTCTAAGATTCGGCACGGTGTAAACGCTGTGTGTTGTACGCCAAATACATACCATGTATGTTTTACTGAACACTAGGTGAGCACGAACATTTTTACTTATCTTTCCTGGCGAATAGCATTAACCCTTTCCGTACGCAAAGAGTCGCTAGGAGTGTGTTCTCCTGTATGGGATACTCGCACCCTGCTTCGGTCCCTCTATAAGGGATACTTTTCCCACTCTCGGTCACAGGGCCTCGACCTTCAGCGATCTCCTCGCCGTAATAAAACTCGTCTTTTATAATTTTGATTTTTATTTTGGTTACAATGATTATTAATTTTTATTTATGTTGAATTAGTTTGGCGTTTCAGTAATTATTTTTAAGTTGTATAACTTCGTTTAAAAAATAAGTTATATTATATAGGCACAAGAAAAAAAAGAAGGTTTTTCTGTTTATCATTTGCCCTTTATTTTATGAATAATAAGCAAGGGAATAATATACTCCATAACTACGGCAAAAAGTTTCCCATCTTCCTTTTTGATCCGTGACTTTGTTCACTGGTGGAGCTAAATACGTATTTTATGTTTATTTTTTGTACAAAACGTATATTTACAAAAACAAAAGGATTATTATAAATATTTACAGTTAATTTAATGAATTATTCAATTAAATACATAATGTATTAATCTTATCAATTAAATATTACGCAATACAAAAAAAAACGTTTTTTTCTAAATTTAACAAAACACGAATATAATATCTTAACACTTAAAGACTAAAAGTGAACTAATTTGGCAAAAAAAAAAGTTGTTGGTAATATACAGAGGTATAAAAACAAACGATAATTTGAAGAGGGTTGACCGGGTAAATGGGCGGAGAAGGCAACGAGTTCTAATTCGACATAAAACTTCATTGAAATGCCATCTAGTAATAGGCAGGAATACTATATGTACAATAAGGTAACGCTAGATAGCTCTAAAGTCGAGAAATGACAAGAGAAAGAATGTGAGATATACGCCGAGCTCTTGACTGCTGTACAAGTCCACGGTACGTGGGTCCCGCCTTCCTTCGACTTCTACACAAGTCCACGGTATGTGGGTCCCGACCGCTGTACAAGTCCACGGTACGGAAAGGGTTAAATACACTTCTATATATCAAGTTTTGGTTGGTGAAACTTATTTATTCTGTGCTGAAATTTCATTTGAAATTGATCTCTTAGGACACCACTTATGCCACGTTATGCTTTGGAAATTCAATAAAGGAGAAAATGCTGTTTCACCTTATTGAAAACCTGTAGAAATATATGACAAAAATATCATTAGTGAGCGACTAGTGCAGCGGTAGTTTGAACGATTTAGAGTTGGAAACCGCAAGCTTGAAGAGGAGCCTCTTACAGGTCGGCCAAAAGACCTTGACGACGAACTCCTGCAGGCTACTGTCGAAGAAAATCCTGTTGTAACAGTCGAAGAGCTGGCAGAAAACCTTTGATTGATACATTCTACAGTCCACCGACATTACTTACACTTATGGGATGACCTTATATAAGCTGTAGGTTAAATGTTTTCAGCTTTAGCTTTGGGTAAGTATGGATAAACAACAATCATGCCCGATTTCTCAAAGCCTGAACAAGAAATAATCAGGTTTTATAGTCTTTAAAGCAAAGTGTAGTTAATTAAGCGCCTTTGCAAATGCCGAACAGAAGGGAGAGCGAAAGGGAAATTACCTTTAGAAGTGAGCGTGTATGCAATTGAACTTTTCCATCGATATGAACGGGCTTTAACAAAGTTTTTTTTTTATTTGAAAGGGTTAAGTACCACAGTTGGAAAATTAGGTAGAAGATGATTAAGAAAACTATAAAAAGACAAGATACATGAATAATATAAGGCTATATTTACAGGTACATTGTTACAACTTATGAAACTAACATTCAATTGTAACTAAAAAAAGAAATTAAATAAATAAAAAAATCCAATGATCTACATCATATAAATACATTATAAATAGATAGTTAAAAACAAATCAATCAGAAGAGCATTCGACAATAATATAAAAAGAAGAGTGATTGGATTTAATACAGTGGACTATTTACAATGCAAATTTTAACAAATTAACAAGTAGGTACAAGAAGTTTGTTCCTTTTCTTCTCCATGAGCAGGAGAAAATAAAATAATTAAAAATAAATAAATATTCTTACACCTTGGTTAATACAAATTTATAAAATACAGCTATCTTTCTTTACATATAATTTTATTTATATAATACATATAATTTAGGTTGACGGGTGATGAAACAGATTGCGGCAAACAAAAAGAAGGTGAGGTGTTATGAGTGCTTGCTAAAAGCACACTGTCTTCTTTTCAGAGTTCTATCCTAGCTTTCTTCGCAGGTGGATTCACTATTTCTTCGGCTCCGGCAAGCTCACCATCGAGCAGGTTTTGATCTTTGCACAGCTTGTAAAATAAATTCCTCAGCTTTTCTCCAGCTCTAAAAAAAAATAAAATGATTTGTATTAATTCCAAATTCTACATTGTAAAGAATAATTAAAGCTGAAAGATATATAAAATTAAAAAAAAAAAAAAAAAGAAAAGAAACTTCTGCCCCTTGACGCTCTCCTTTCTTCTTTGAGTCTACTGCCAAAATTAGAAAAAAAACAAAACAAAAAACATGGAACATGCTTTAGCTGTTCATTTTAAGCAACCTCCTGTTGAACCTTAGGATTACATCCTGTTCACTTCAGTTCCACTTGCTGTTAATTATTTTCATTAAGCTAAAATAAAATTTCTCTAACATTTCTTCCTGGATGATATATATATATATATATATATATATATATATATATATATATATATATATATATATATATATATTTTTAAATAATTCCTTTTTAATAATATTTTGGTTAGGTTTAGACATGATGAAGTATTAGATAAATAATAAGGTCGCATTTTCATTTCACTTTCGCTAGATAATTTCGAACTATTAAGTCATGACTAAACCATGATCAATACTAAAAAATCTTATATGCACATTCAGAAGGCTGAGAATGTGAAAGTGTAGCCAACAACAGGAGATGCCATGGGTCTAATAAACTTTGAGGGTACAGTAAAACCTTGCTAATCCGGACAAGTTTTGAAAATGAAATTATGTTGTTCAGCGTAGTAAATGAAGACTTGTTTGTAAATAAAGACTCAGTAGGTATATTACGCAAGGTTTCCTAGCGTTACGGTTGAGGTACAGTATCGTTTTGCTGTTTATTTGGCTTGTTGTCCGCAATTTAGACGAAACGTAAAAACATTGTTGTGACTATAAAAAAAAGGATGGAAGCATTGACAAGAATTTATAGTGGAGAATCGTTAAAGAACATTGCTGCAGTTTCGAGTAGGAACATCGACCGTATCTGATTGTCAAAATAGCAGAATACGCATTGAAGACTTTTGTTTCAAAATAAATGTTTCTAAGGGCAGTTTATGGTGGTTATGATCCATGCAGAAACAGTAGCAAACATTGATGGTGTATTCCTAGAGTCAAGCCAAAACAACTTCTATTGTTTATGATTGGTTCATTGCCAAATGAACTTCTAGTGGTTGCGAGATTACGCTGCTTGTAAGCGATACACTAAACTGAGACAACAGAAGTTGCCTTCTTTACTACAGACTAGTTTGTAGCAATATTGAGTACAATGAAAATACATAGGCTAATACAGAACATACAGTTTATGTGTTATTAGATGAAAGTGTGTCGATAATAATTTCTAAACTCCATTAAAAATATTTTGGTGATTTATGCTCCTTTTTTTTTTTGTTCTTCCATCATTCTCCGGATAACCTGGATGTCTGTTAACTCGGATCGGCCCTGGCCCCAGTTGATCCACATAAATGAGGTTTTACTATACTTGTTAAACGTATAAAAAAATAAATAAATAAAATACTTCAGTTATAAAGGTAGAAGTTAACTAATAAAACTAAAAAAATCCATATCTCTAACATTAAATTGTTTTTCTTATTTTTCTTAACCTGTTTTATTTTCAAATACATTATCCAACTATAAGCAATTAAAAAATAACAAGGAATAAAATACAGACAAAAAGAACAGTTCGAATAAGCGAAATCAATTACTTTAAAGTTTTAAGCTCTTATTTCTCCGATTGACATCGCCTAATCAAAACTTTCATTAGAACCTTTTTTTTAGAGCATTTAATAAGCTCTAAAATAAAAAAAGAGGTTTTAATGAAAGTTTTGATTAGGCGATGTCAATCGGAGAAATAAGAGCTTAAAACTTTCATTAGAACCCTTTTTTTTAGAGCATTTAATAAGCAGTGCTAATGGCCCCAGTAGCAGATGCACCTAAAAAAAAAAAAAAAAAAAAAAAAAAAATAAGCTTTCTAATGGTATTCTTCCGTTTATCAAGATTCTCAACCTTTTTCGAGATATTAAAGAAAGTAAAGAAAGTTACTAAAACTTTTTATGTCTGTTAATAAAATATTTTATTCTAACCCTTCCTTAACTCCAAACGTAACCAAAATTTCAACATATTAGTTTTGATGAAAGTAGAACATGCAGAAAATGTTTCAACTGAATCCCATGATTCTAAGTACCCAAACCAAAAACGGTATTCAAAAACTATTTTTCCAATTTTCTCGAAAACGTTTAAAGCTATCGCCTTAAAAATGGTGTCATTCGTTTTCCTAGGCCAAGAAGCTTATAAAACAAGTCCTTACAAGCATATGAACTCAAAAACGTAAGCGTTACGATTTTTTTTGCGCGAATTTCGCCCCAAACGCCATCTTCCAGTGGGCGGATTTTGCTGGTTAACGAACTTGACCTTTCAAATTGGACGACGGATTTTTGTACCAAATTTCATCAAAATCGGACCATCAGGGAAGCCAGAAATCCGCGAACAGACAAATATATATATATATTTATATATATAAATAAATATATACACATATATATATATATATATATATATATATATATATATATATATATATATATATATATATATATATATATATTGTGGTGTTTTGGTTTGGGCAAAAATAAGAAAATTGAAATATATTTTAAAAGTTATTATAGGAAAAGTTGATTTAGATTGTTTTTATTATAATTTCATTATATCTCAGGGTTCATTTAAAATTACCAAACTCACCACATACAGGCTTATGAATAAAACCGTTTGAATAATTGAATTAATTTAATAAATTTCCTGAAATAAAAAGCATGAGAAATATATTATTAGAATCATTTCTTACCATCTGTCCTTTTAAGTGTTGAGACCGTATTATATACCAGGAGAAAGGTTCATTATAAATAAAATAGAGTTTGAAAAAATTGACTTATATTGAATAAAGAATATATAATTTAAGATTTAGCATGGCTGTGATATAAACTTAAATTTAAGAAAGAAAATTGCTTGACTCACATATTTGTATCAATGTTGGGTTATTAAGAAATGTTAGAACATATTTAAAATATTAACTTATATATTAAAATATAAATATTGGCCATTATTAAATTTTAGATAGCTTTTCAATTTTATTTAAAGATTGGCAGTGAGTGAGTTATACTCAGCTTATTTACGGATGATGTTCTGGAAGTGAAGAGGCAGACTGCTTGCAGTTATGTTGAGGAGAATGATGGTCGGCTGCTAAATCTTGGAGTGGTGTCTGGCCATCATGTCCAGGTGAAGTGAGCTTGGTGTCGGCTGACCAGCTGGTTCTGCAGCGAGACCGTGTGTCCTCTGCCTCTGGTGCATGAATGGGGCTGCTCTGGCCCTTGGCTGGCGTTGAAATGAGAACGAGTGGTGGGGGAAGGCCCTTTTTATAGAGGCGTTACTCCCACCACACCAAGGGTGTTTGTCTTCAGCGATCGCCTCCTGGATGTCCAAAGGGCATTTTAGGAAGCACATCTATTGTTATCTTCCTGGGAACTTGTATCTCTCGACGCCTTATCGCTCCTAGCCGAGACATTTGGACTCCTTTTTTATTTAACACTGCCTTTTTAAAAAAAAAAAATAAATACTGCCAAACTAAGCACTGCCAATTGCTATCTCTTTTATTACTCTTATATTTATTTATTTCTAGTCGGCACTTCCGGATTGTTTCATTGTATCAACCTTATAAGCGCGGTTCCTCCCTATAGGGGAGGGAGGAACAGCGCTAAAACAAGTTTAGGAATTGATGTAATAAGTGGAAAGTCAGTCAATGAAACTTCATTTCCTCCTTTAAATATATTTATTTACTCTCTTCTCAACATGTTTCACACTGTTCTGATACCTCCTCAGGGGAAAATGTTATAGATAAAAAGGTTTTTAACTTCAACTTGACGAGGAGAACCTTCTACTTGTAGGGCTACCTCGAGACTGTCTTACCTGAAGAGACATTAAAATGGTGAGAAATATGTTTGGACGAGAATAAATAAATATATTTTAAGACTGAAATATAATTTCATTGACCTTCTGCTAATTCCTAAATTTGAGTATGGGATCAATTAATTATTAACTAAGTTAACAAGATGATTCAATTCATTTACTAGCCCCCTCCCCGCAGCAGGGATTTTCCCCATGTCAGGGACCGTTGAGAAAACCCATCAGCACCATGAATGTTGGCGCTAATGGCCCAGATATCGGTGAGCCATAAAAAAAAATAAAAAATAATAATGATAAAAAAAAATAGAGGGTTTCAAATAAGCTTACTTGTAAACATCAGTATTCTCATCATTGTAAAGACTGCAATTGTTGAACAGGAGTTCAGCATCAGCAATGAGATCGGAGTTCTTCTTATAAGACAGCATGTTCAACTTGTGCTTTATTGTACCAAAATCCATTGGCTTCTTTATAATTTCATGATAGTCAGGAGCCTGTAAAAAGAAAAGAAACCAATGTAATTACACTTTATTTAAACTGATACTTAATTAATATGCTTGAGGAAAATCTCTAAGGCAGGCTACACACGGTCAGGTAGGCCTGAACAGTCCGCCTGAAAGTGTATATATTCTGGCCGGTCTGTCAGTTAAGACTTTTCAGGCGGCCGGAATATATACACGTTCAGGCGACCGGCTGGTGTGTATCGTGTTAACAATAGTTTATCAAATGTTCGAAGTGATTCTTTACATTGGCATAACTTTTTTATTTATGAACCGATTGACATGAAGCAAACACTAAATGTTAAGTGAAGCTTACCACAATATATAAGTGAAAACTGCATCTAAATCGGATAAGCCGTTTCTGAGATTAGCGTGCACAGACAAAAATTCTAAAAATAATTGATTTGGGTACTATTGCGTTGATAAAGGCCCCCAATAATATTTTTCTTATATATCTTCCATGTACAGACATCGATCCATTACATGTTTATTGTATGTATAGATAGGGCAGCCTGGCCCATCCTCAGCTCCATAATCAATTTCAAGAGTTGCCTAAGAGCATCCTAAGGATTCGGAGGAAAAAATTAAGCCTTTTCAGAAGCAAAAACAAATTTAATTTGCAGTCAAAATATACATGATATATCAAAGCCCTTCTGAAGCTGATTCGCCATCCTAACCCAGCTATGCCCATTCATGATTTTCTTTTTTAAATGTTTATGATAACTTTTTAATCACTTGATAATTAAATCACTGTTTATTAGCTTACCTCAGATCTAGCAACAGGCCTAAGGAACGGTGGCGCATCTGGGTCGTGCATAAGCACATCAAGAATCTCCTGAAGAGCTGCATTGTCTAGAGGTAAGTCTCTACCTTTCCTACCTTCAGATCTCCTTGTACTCCTTCTGTCCGAACGAGATCGTCCACTTCTTGTCGGAGTCGCTTCTTCATCTCCGCTGTCACTTTCTCCTACAATCAATTTTTTGTTCATTTAGTATTTTATAAATTATTGCAATATTTTTGCTTTATGTAGCTTCAAACATTTATGAAAATGTACATTGAAGCAATTTTTTTAAAAATTAAACCTCTACAGCTATACTATTTCTTTGAAATGGTACTTTAGTGGGAAAGATCTAACTTGTCATTCGACTGTGGACAAGTAGGGCCCTAGCCATTGGCGGGTCTTGCTGGGTTGCCACTCCTCCTTCTCCCAGGCAGAGCAGGTGCTGGGAGGGTTGTAGAACTGGCAACAATGAACCCCCTCTGTGCTTTCCCCAAGTGGCAAGTTATATCTATTCCATCTTAGTAAAACCAACATATTTGACAATCATTTATAGATTATCTGCAATACCTGTGCTAAATGTATGCACCTCTATAATGCTCAAAAAATGTATTTGTGGAATAGTTAAAATTTCATTGTTATAGCTCCAATATATATGTGCAATTCAAATGTTGGCTAAAAATTGTTGTATTAATTGATTATTTTTATTTTTTATTTTTGTATAAATGTCTCCACAGGCAGCGCCATGCTGTTGAAATTGCATGCCAAAATTGAGAAAAAAAATCAAGGAAGTGGCATGCGAACCATGTGAAAAGAAAAAGAGACCTGAAGTTCATTTGAATTAAAACTGAACCATTACGAAGCAATGTCAACCAAAAATAGTTTTATTATTGAAAACTAAAAACAAAATTAAACATTATAATTTAATTTTTTATTACAGATAAAGATCTAAAGAAATATTCGTTAAAAATTTGTTTTTTGAGAAAATGAGTAATTAGGTTTTCATCGTTTCTAATGAATTAAAAATCAAAATTATTTTTATTGAATTAAATTCTAAGAACGATAACCATACAAAAACATAAAATTACTTATAAGATACTTATTTTCGAACAACCACACACAAAATGAAAAAAAACAAAAAAAAACAACAAAACAAATAAAAAATCATGCAGCCCCACAAACAAATATTTGAGGTTATATTTAAATTCCACTTTGTGATAATAATAGTCAAGATTAAATTACTTGAATTAGTTATTTCAAATTGTGCATTAAATATTAAAAACAAAAAACAAACAAACCCATTCTCAATAGCGGAGTTAAAAAACAGAAAACACTGAGGGATTAACACAGGAAGGCTTCAGGTTTGCAGGTTATACATGTCATCTCAAAAGTTTTTTTGTAAATCGCTTAGAATAAAATATTTTCTTGCAAGTTGGTAAAACTGACTATTATGAAAATACAATAAGCATTCTGAAGTTCGAGAAAAAATTTAAAATGACAAATAAGAAAATTCAAAACCCTTCCCAGAAATACTCAAGATATTTATTTGAACAATCTACCAGTAGTATCTAAAAACAATTGTCCTTTGAATTGGGCTGAATCATTAAAACTAATAAAAGTTGACTTGCTTGAACGGGGTCATTTTAGCATGTACTTCCCATAAGAAAGATGTTATGCTATGCTTAGAATTATAGCACCAGGAATATCACTATTTTCAACTTCTAGCACTAAGAGAAGGATAAGACGAATGACAAATTATAATAGAAAACTAGAGAGAGAATGTTGAAAAGAGATAGTTATCTGTTGAGATTGCGAAGGTGGAGTTAGTCTGAATTCAGCCATGAGAGTTAATTAACTACACGTGTTATAAAAAATGAGTAATGTACGTCAACCTTCAAGCCTTCATCAGAACTACAAAGAGAGGATCACAGATATGTATGGAAATAGCTCACATCGTTAGAGAAAGAATATTATGTGCTGCAGGTGACGGGAAAAGCCAAGAAAAAATATGCCATTGATAATATAGTTTGAATTATTTGTTCAAAATTTGCAATACAAATCTTTTTTTGAAGGTAATTAAAAGGCTAAAAGCTGTTTGTTAAAAAGATCTAGATTCATTGAATTTTGTAACAATGCATATTAGGAATTAAACCGCATATTCAGAAAAAAAAAAAAAAAAAAAAAAAAAAAAAAAGAAAACATATATATATATACAATCAACAAATTAGTCTGCTCATATTTCAATATTTTAAATAATAAAGTAGGAGCCAACGGTCATAGGCACATTGAAGTGCTGTTGGGATTATTCAAGGGTAGCAGCCTGTAGATAGCATGGCGATAATAGCTCAGTTCTTGAAACGCCTTAAAAAAATAAATAAAAAGAGGATGAAAAACAATCTTCTGTCTCTATTTCAGCCTAAAAATGGAAGGGACATTCACTGAATTAAGAGATAAATATAAGACAGGTTTGGTAGGCCTTCGAGGAAAGCAGACTCCTGGAGTGTTCGGCACTCTAAACGAATTCGCCCTCCCATTGTTCGGCTTGGAAAGGGTTAAAGGATGTGCTTAGTAAACATTTGGCACTAGACTCCTCGATTCACATCATATCATCATTGCAAAGGCAATTCGAAAAATCGGCAATTTTTCAGAAAGATAAAACAATTAAGGTTCAGAGCAATTATCATTTGGGAAACAATAATATAAAATGGGTGACAATACACAATCTAAAATTTAGTGTATGAGGAGATGATTCTAAGGAAAGAAAGACCTTCTCAATTCCTAAAACAAAAGGTAATTTCTGAAAAACGAACCAGTTATTTGTGTAATATGAAGTGCGAATACAGACAAAGATAACCTGTTCACCTGAAAAACAGAAAAAGGTTTAAGTGAGAGGAAAGCAAGCCGGGAATTCGAAAGCAATAGGAGGTTTATACAAACCATCCCAGTTGGTGCTCCTCAGCTGCTTGGCGAATTGCGAGATCTTTGCCGTCGCTGCCTTGGAGCATTTCCGTCGACTCGATCTCTCCTCTCCCAGGTCCTCCTCGACAATGTCTGCATGCGCAATCATGCTCTCACTTAACTCCTCCTTACCACACATAGGCCTCATCCACTAACTCATAGTAATACTTAATAACTAGGTGATTTCTTGCAAACTCCTTGCTCTTTCCCAATTTATTAATTAATTCAAGAATGAAAAGAAAAAAATTATTTGATAGAAGGAGGCGTTCTCTTGTTTTTAGCAAGTTCCACAGGAAATCACCTTAACCTTAAGCTGTATATAATAGAATGTACTAACAGTTTTTCCCCCTAAATGTTAAAGCATGCAACATATAAGTATTAACAAAGTTTTATTATTTTAAAAGAAAAAAGTAACAACACTTATACATCTGACTGTTTAGAAACATGGAATGGACTCCGCCTCTCCAGTTAAATGGTTCGGTGGACCTATAAAATGAGCAGTGGACAGAACTCACATGGACTTACAATTATTCTCAAGCAGATAGCATAAGGTTGCAAAAATGTTTGTAAATTATTATTTTCAAGGCATAATTCTTAAATGAAAAATTATCAATTAAACTCATTGAAAGGATGTTACACGAGGAAATGGTAAAATTATTTAACACAAAAACACACGTGAGAATATAAAAAAATTGAGCACTCTTATTTCAAAATGACTTGTTTTCTTCTTTTCATGATTAATGAGACGGCAATGCAATATCAAAGAATGTAAAAGAATTGATAAATAAAAATACTATCACAAAACATTCTATTATATACTTTTATAGAGCTGTTGTTTAGATAATTCTTAAGACATTGTTGACCATCTAGGAGGGTTAAAAATCAAGCTATAGCATTGGCTAAAATATGAACTCATTTTTAATTATAAAATTTAGTTTTATTTAAAAATTATGCCAGAGCCTAACCAAGGATTTTTATCTTGACATTTTTTAGAATTAAAATAATTTGTTTTGACATTTTCCCCTGCATCTTAATAGGTTTCTATGATGATTAATTAGAAAAGATTTTACATACTGAACGTTTTGGAATGATTAAATGCAATGACCTAATTTGTTATAGAGCTGATAACACCTTTGAATTTATGTGGATCTCATAAAAAAAATTTGTTTACTTGACATTATAATATAAGAAAACCAAACCTAATATATTGATATGATCAAACTATTTTATTTTGAAGTCGAGGGATGGTTGGGATCAACTATCGGCTAGGAGGAATTCTAAACATTCCTTGACTCCACCGCAACGGCTAACTATCTCCATTTCATTATTTTATATCGGTTTTGCCTTGAAATCTATATTCAACAAAATTATATTTTATTATCTAAAAAGAACAGGTTTATGATTTATTTTGTGCAATTCACTGGGCGAAAAAAAGTCCAAAAGTGAATATATTGTTAATTATAGACATAAATATAATACACATAAAAAGTATAAGTAGGTATTTTTGCTAATGAGAGGGCACAAAACGCAGATATTGAGGGATGTTTTGCAACACGTTTATGTCAAAACTGGGTGTTCTACTACTGCAAAGGGGAAATGAGGCAACATTGAAAGTTAAGACTTTATAAACTAATCAAATTAGCACAATAAAGTTTGACCAGTTTTTAATGGCATTTTATGCTAATATTATTTTCAGATGTTTTGTGAAAAGTCTCTTCGAATTTACTTTTAATAAAAATCAATCATTATGAGCTCTACAAATATTATTAGTATTATATTGAAAAATGGAAATAAATGATTAACAAACTCACCATACTTCTGGACGCCATTGGCATATCCATTAAGCTTTGTCCTGGATGACGGTGCTCTGGGAGGCGGTGTGGAAGTCACTTCCCTCTCTTTTCGACGAACTTCACTCGCTGAAAGTTTGCTTTTTGCTGGAACTTCTAGCTTCGGAGGCTTCACTTCTTCTTCCTCTTCGACTTCCATCTTCACAGTATCTGCATTTCCTATATAAAAACAGGACGAATTATAAATGATCCAATAAAGAAGTATTTCAAATTTATCATGACTACTCCTTAGTAAAACTGAGCAGTAGTTAATTGCTGCAATTGGCAGAATTCCTTAAAATATGAACTGTTAGTGCTATCTTACCCTATGGGACAGGACAGTAGCACATACGCCTAACGGGATATAAATATATAACGTTTCTTGTGGCCAAGACGTGACATTTTCCAGATGTATATGAATATAACACATACATTTTATTTCTTGTAATTTAATTACCAATTTAATATGTATTTATTCTCTAAGACCAATATTTTAATTATAAATAAATAATTCAAATTATTGTAAAAAAGTAATTTCTATAGTGGAAAAATCCATTTATTGCTTCTGAATATTTTTGTTAGTTTCTAAACGTACAATTAGTTTATGTGTTTATAAATTAAGTGGAATAACGAATAATAAAACGATATTTAAATAATTTATATTAAATAAAAATATGTACAAGATAAAATTTGCTTTACCCTCCGCTTAGCCCTTTACCAAGTCATTCAATCCTGAAGACAATTCTTTCTTTCAACTCCTTAAATTTAAATCCTCTGTTCACTCCTGTAACATCTGCTCTCGTCCTTCCAATCTTTATATTCCTTCCCACTGTAGAGCTTTATTAAAAAAAAAATGATTTGTCACCCATGCCACCTCTTTATGGAATCCCTTAACTCTGTCTATCCACCATGCTACTAACTTAGAAACTCGACTCCTCTACCACTTTTTATGCCTTCAAGTTTCTCCCGGCCCCTAGTCATGTTTCCATTCAAGGGTAAGTAATTTAATTTTATATTTTTAAATCTGATTCTGTCTATTACAAAATTATTCCTAAGAGACATGTGTCCCTTAGGAATAATGAAGAATAACATTTTTCATTTACCCCTCATTTTTTATAGTAATATATATATATATATAAGGATTAAAATAAGAACCATTGCTCTTGCGACTGTTATTTGCAACAGCTTGTTGTGCGTTGGCATTCCTGCAGTCATGGCAGAACCACTTGGATTTAGGAACTCTTCGCATTGGGGGTACAACGCATGCAAGGTGAAGTCTAGTTTCACAAGTCCCACACTCGAGCTGTGCTCCGTTCTCTCCGCACATTTTGCATTCATATCTGCAATAATAATAAAAAAAAAGTTAAATCAATGAGTATAATGGCGAGACAGAAAACTTTTATTTGAAAAAATAAAATAAAATGGGCTGCCTTATTACATTGAGTTGCACCGTGTGCTTAACATCCATTTGGAAATAGTGGAGATGAAGATAGTTAGCCGTTGCAGTGATACGAAGACAAGGTATGGTTGGGATTCGGCTAGGAGAAAAAAAATGTCAGACCTTCAGGAAGAAATCTGAATTGGACGTTTCGGCTGCACTTTGACAGCCTTCTTCAGCACTAGAAAATGCCTAGGGGGGAGGGAGGAAGACCGAGAAGACATTTAGGTGACCATGGTTGAATGTATGAATAAATACATTCAACCATGGTCACCTAAATGTCTTCTCGGTCTTCCTCCCTCCCCCCTAGGCATTTTCTAGTGCTGAAGAAGGCTGTCAAAGTGCAGCCGAAACGTCCAATTCAGATTTCTTCCTGAAGGTCTGACATTTTTTTTCTCCTAGCCGAATCCCAATCATACCTTGTCTTCATTTGGAAATAGGGTTAATTTTCAGGCTGAAGATGGAAGGAGTTCGAAACAAGGAACAGAGAATAAAAAATATGAAGATGGATGATAAGCACTCAGAGGCCATAAATATAATTTGCTATTATTGCTTAAACCTTACACTCCGAAGCACCTATATATTGGTGTAGAGCGGCTGTGGCCCAGACGACGAAGCGCCAATATATTGGTGTTGAATAGATTTGGCCCATAGGATAAGCACCAATACATTTGCATTAGCATTTCAGACACAGTGTACTAGTGAGTGATGTGCGTAAGACTTCACAGAAGAAAATACATCGCAGCTTGGTCCTTCATCGGCTCAAGAAAGTGTTATTGAAGAGCATTCTAGGATTTCGAGGAAGACAGTGGGCCTTTTCCAAAGCATAAAAAATATAATTTTCTGTGGATGCATCACAGTTTCAAGGGAAATAAGTTTTCTTTCAGTAGTTCAAATGTGTTACGCATAAACGTTGTTGCAATAATTAAAGAATATATATGTAACTAATAAGTGAACAACAAAAATCTAAAAAAAAGACTTATTTTACGTAATTAATCATTTTAGTTTATTTCTAATGTAATAATTATAATTTCTAATTAGAAAAATGGTAACTGAGCAATTTGTAAATTAAAAACAATAGAGAGAAACTAAATAAATGAGTTAGGAATAGCGTAATAGCGCTGCATGTAGAGGGAGAATCAGAGGGTATAGGGGCTAATACAGCCCCGGTCTGTGGCGAGATGGGGTGCAGGCAGGGCCGCCAGAGGGAGTGACAAGTCCGTACGTAGTCCAGTCTTGAAAGGGTTAAGAGTCCGCTAATGTGGCTCAGCTAGTGTTGACAAGTTATCTGAAGATACTCAAAGTCCTTCAAGAAAGGTGGGTTTGCTCTTCGGAATGGTCCCTCCGATCCGAACTACAGTCCTTTCACAATGTACCTCCTCTTTCCATATTCGGTTTGAAATTTCTCCTTGTATAAATATTCTTTTTAGATGATTCATAAGAAACACAATTGTAACAAAATTTTCCAAGTTGCTGAGAGGAATTAAATTCTTAATTTAATGAACTTCATATTATTTTTATTCACATGACCATTTGTAGGAACAAGCAAAGTAACCCTGATTTGATAAATTTGATTTTCTTTGTGTTGACTGGTTTCATTCTTTATAAATGAGGTATTTTTCTGTCATAAGACCAATCTGCTTCACTCCTATTTTTTAATCCCAACTTTCCAATCAAAATTTTTGTCTGAATGTGTCTTTATCATTAATGTCTGTTTGTGTGATAACCACTGTTTTTACAGCCGCAATTCATTTAATTATTTATTTTGCTTTACTAAGATTTTCATAAAAGTTCACGATTTGATTTATTAGTTTTGAAGGTAACTTCTTATTAATGAAATAAAATAATACTTACTCCTCAATGTTTTCTTTTTCCTCCCCATCAGAATCCTCAGAGAAAAGTCTTCTTTTCTTCACAGGACTGACTTGTTTTTCTTTAGGTCGACATTTTGGACAATGCCAATCGCCAGCTGGAACTTTCTGTAAGTGCAAAGCAATAGTTTTAATTTCAGGCTAAAGGTGGTGCCTAAGAAGTATATTTTTTCAATGTAGTTCCTGGCATCTATTAGGAAAGAAAAGATTATTTTTATCATCTTAAATGGACAACACTCCAAGACTGATCTCCAGACATTGCCTCAGGTGGGCACTAAGTATAATTATTGAGATTATTCTTCTGCTTCAGGCTAAAGAAGAAAACTTACTGTTAGTTTAGGTTTGAGGCAGTAGAGATGGTGGCCTTTGTTACATGTATCACAGAGTAGCATGCTCTCGGGGTCCTTCTTCCTTCGACAAATCCTGCAGGATGCATGCAGAGCAGATCTCTCCCAAGATACCGAATTGTCTGAAGAGTATAAAAAAATGATATAACTTTGGAATACATTACAGAAAACTGTAATTAAAATTAGAAAACTTAAATAAATTAAATAATCTAGAGGGCTAGGTCTACCAGAAAATGTAATGTGTACTTTCGACATAAGCATGTTATTCTGAAGCTACTGTTAGTAGAATTAAAACACCATCTGAACAGTGGCCACTAATCCAATTGTTGCCACTAATGAATTCACCACAAGGTATAGCAAAAATGTTGTTTAAGGGATGAATGTTCCGGAATAAACTATTGTTTTCATTCATTCAAATAAAGTGTAGTAATAAGGAATATACAAACCCAATGTTGAAAGATACAGGAAGAGCTGTGGGAAACTAGTTGAAGACATAAGAGCTTCTTCCCATCGTTCCATTGCTTGTGTAGAGGATTTTAGCTCGGGAGCTTCTTTGTCCTTTACTTTCTTATCCTCTCTTTCTTTTGGATCAAGACCTAAAATTTTAAATGTTTTAGTCATCAGCTTTGTTGCGGCTAGATTTCTTTTATTCTATTTACAGAAACAGTGGCCACCTCCTCCATAGCCCCGGAGAAGGCTTTAATGTCGAGCCAAAATGTTGAAAAAAATAAAACTCATTTCTGTTATGAAATGTTGTTTTATTTACCATAAGACTGAACCCTGCCTATCTACTCATTCTTGTTACTATTATATGAACATATAATAGAAAAAATGCCTCAGTATAAGAATGAGTAAGATTATAAAACATTGCAAGTTCATAATTAAAGAGTAACAGATTGATTGTTGTATTTAACCAATTCAAGACTGATAGCCACTTTCGTTACAACGGGCTGGCATGCCCTGTGGCCATTATAGCCACTTTTGTGACAAGGCCTTTGGGAAGGGGGGGGGGGGGTCATTTCCGCTTAGAATACTATCAGTTTTCCCTTAAATCTTCTTTCTTCTTAAGATGTCATTTTATATTTTTCACGAAAGATCAAAACCTACCAATAACTGCTTCTACTCCTTTGCTAATGACAATAGGGATATGAACGGAACCGCACTAAGATGACACAGTTCCTGCGAGTCGGACTTTTTTATGAACTCTAGAAGATACAAGACTGACTAGAGCTTACAAAACTTACCGCTATATATCGCAAAACCTGTCACAGCTGTAGATTTCGGTCCTGAAGCGAAGAAATGACCTTGTCACAAAGTCCGATTCGCAGGAACTGCATCATCTTAGCGCGGTTCCGTTCTTATCTCTAGTGTTTATGAAGGCATAGAATAGAAAAAGTTATTACTTTGTTTAGATCAATAGCGAAACAGCTATCCAAATGAAATCTCAAACAAACCAGTCTTGAAAGGTCTTTGTTGATTTACAATCATACCTGTATGGGTCAGCTATACCATAAGTCGGGCAGAAAGGCCTCCGCTCAGAGGCATTTGGAAAGCCTTGGGATCTCTCTCTTTAAACGCTACATTTCTAACAATAAATTGATCTTCTTATTTTACTTAATCTGTTTTATTGTCAAATACATTATCTGACTATAAGCAATTTAAAAATAACAAGGAATAAAACAGACAAAAAGAATAGTTCGAATAAGCGAAATCAATTACTTAAAAGTTTTAAGCACTTATTTCTCCGATTGACATCGCTTATTCAAAACTTTCTTTAAAACCTTTCTTGTAGACCATTTAGTAAGCTTTCGAATGGTAACCTTTCGCTTCCCAAGATTTTCAACCGTTTTCGAGATATTAAGAAATTATACGAAGTTCCCAAAACTTTTTATTATTTCTGACAACAGAAAATTGGTCTCATTTTACCTATCCTGTTTTACACACACATACATTTTCCTTACAAATACAACATAAGAAATTACAAAAATAAAAAGCAATAAAAAACCAAGGGAAAGAGACAAAAATTACAAAAAGAACGACAAAAACCCGTTCATAAGAACAAAACAGACGTATTTGAAGTTTTAAGCACTTATTTCTCCGATTGACATAACCTAATCAAAAATAGTTTTAGAATCATTTTTGTAGAGAATTTAGTAAGCTTTCAAATAGTTTCAATCCACTTACCACGATTTCCCAACCGTGTTCGAGATATTAATGAAAGTATACGAAGTTTCCAAAACTTTTCATGTCTGTTCATAAAATATTTTATTCTAACCCTTCCTTAACTCCAAACGTAACATAACTTTCAACATACTAGTTTTAATGAACGTAGAACATGCAGATAATGTTTCAACTGAATCCCGTTATTCTAAGTACCCAAACCAAAAACGGTATTCAAAAACTATTTTTCCAATTTTCTCAACAACGGTTAAAGCTATCGCCTTGAAAATGGTTTCATTCGTTTTCCTAGCCCAAGAAGCCTATAAAACGAGTACTTACAAGCTTATGAACTCAAAAACGTAAGCGTTACGATTTTTTCTGCGCGAATTTCGCCCCAAACGCCATCTTCCAGTGGGCGGATTTTGCTGGTTAACGAACTTGACCTTTCAAATTGGACGACAGATTTTTGTACCAAATTTCATCAAAATCGGACCATTCGTCTTCTATTTAGAGAGCGAACAGACAAATATATATATATATATATATATATATATATATAAATATATACATATATATATATACAAATTTGAACCACCGTTATTTTCGGTTTCTAGGGGTTCTGAAACGCAAAATTTTCTAGTCGGCACTTCCGGATCGTTTCATTGTATCAACCTTATAAGCGGGGTTCCTCCCTATGGGGGAGGGAGGAACCGTGCTAAAAGTGGCTATAATGGCCAATAGCCACTAAGCGCGGTTCCGTTCATATCCCTATTGTCATTAGCAAAGGAATAGAAGCAGTTATTGGTAGGTTTTGATCTTTCGTGAAAAATATAAAATGACATCTTCAGGAGAAAGAAGATTTAAGGGAAAACTGATAGTATTTAAGCGGAAATGACCCCCCCCCCCACCTTCCCAAAGTTCGCTAAGGGAAACACTAGTTTTGTTATTAGGGACAAAACATTTCTTGTCTTCTCTTCCAGATTGAATCATAAGGTTGACGCCATAATAAGGGTTTTCAATGGACAGAGGAAACATGATAAAATTAATTATGTATAAGTAATAAATATATTTCTGTATTTCTTAAATTTCTGATTTAACTCTTTCATAATAATAGACCACATCGGACTAGTATTTCTAAAGTGACACAACTCAAAATAAAACTCAACTGAAAATATGTCACTCTTGCTTAAGTAGGGGCCTTAGGATTAAGACAGGAAGGGTGAGACAAGTGCCCTCTCGTTTACAAGCTCTGAAGCTAGGTACATAAAGTTTTGATGGTTGATTAAGATATATTAACCATGTCTTTCAGAGTCAAAACTACGAGGGTGTAGACAAAACCGATTTTTGAGTTTCATCACTTTAGAAATACTAATGCAATATTAATTAGTAAAAAAGTATTTAATAATTTTACATAATTAAAGGAAGTTACTCAGAAAAAAATAGAAAGAGCTCTAGAAAAAGCCACTTATTTATAAGACATATAAAAACTTTACCAAGAGGCTTCTTGAGGTATTTGTGTTCTATGGCTTGAGCAAGTTGCAGGATAGCTGACGCCAAGTCAGCTATGACAGGTCTTTGGGGGACGCTACTGATACCAGGCCAAGCGGAAGGCGCTGTTACGGGACATGGATCATCCAATGAAGGCGTCGATGCTCGGCTTTCTTCGTCCACTTCTGTAACATATTCACATATTGTATATTGTCAGTTTGTTTTTTGTGTCTAGTTTTGATTTGAGTCCAATTAGTCGTCGGAGAAGTCCGAAGCGTTTGTTCAGTTCTTGTCTCTTGTGTTTTATGTGTGTTTTCCAGGTAAGTCGCCTGTCTAGGTGGAATCCTAAATATCGAACCTCAATAGATTGGGGATATTGTGGATTTTCACAGGAAGGCATTCAGCTCGTCGCAGGGCGAAAGTTACATGCGTACATTTCTCTGGGTTCATTTGAATCCTCCATTTCTATACCCATTTCTCGACGTCGTTGAGGTAGGTTTGAAGTTTTTCAGATGCCAATTTAGGGTCGGGAGAGGAAATAAGGAAGGCAGTGTCATCGGCAAATGTACAAGTGACGATATTTGGGGTTGTTGGGATATTTGACGTAAATATAGAATAAAGGAAAGGAGCTAGAATACTGCCTTGGAGAACACCTGCTTTAATGGTTCGAGGAGAGGAAATTGAAGAGCCGTATTTGATATGGAATGTACGATTTTCAAGGTATGATTTTAGGATAAGATAGAAATGGAAGGGAAGGAATGTTTTGAGTTTGTAAAGGAGTCCGGGATGCCACACTCGATCAAAGGCCTGAGCCACGTCAAGAAAGACACCGGAATAAAAACCTTTTTGCTCAAGTGTGGAGGAAATGGTGTCAACTACACGGAAGACTTGTTGGGTAGTGCAATGCTGGGTGCGGAAACCAAACTGGTGATTAGGGATTTTATCGTTTGAGTTTACTATGGGTAGGAGTCTTCTGTACAGGAGTTTTTCAAATACTTTTGAAATTATTGGGAGTAGGCTAATAGGGCGATAGGAGCTGGCAAGTATTGGAGATTTAAGGGGTTTTGGAATAAGGATTACTTCGGAATGTTTCCAGGATGAGGGAAATCGAGTAGTACGTAGGATGCTATTAAATATTAGGGTAAGGAACATCAGGGTTTTGTGTGGCAGGTGTCGAAGGATATTGGCAGTTATTAGATCGGGACCTGGAGATTTCTTAAGAGGGAGATGGTGAATTGTATACTTGACATCTGCAGGACTGATGGATTTAGGTGGTTCCGAAAGAGGAAGGGGTTCATCAAGAGAGTTCAGGATTTCAGTAGTGGGTGTGGGATTAGTTTCAGGATTTGGAGTGAATACGGATTGGAGATGGTCGGCAAATAATGTTGCTTTTTCCTCGTCACTTCGTGCCCAGGAACCATTCTCTTGGCGTAAATGAGATGAAGTCGATTGGAATTTTAAGATGTGCTTTGTTGCTTGCCATAGGGAGTTGTCACTGGTGGTGAGGGAGGAAAGGTAAGTATCGTAATTGTCAGTTCGAAATTGTTTAAGTTCGTCTTTTAGCCGTCTCGTCAGGTTGTTGAATAAGGTTTTATCGGAAGGATATCGGGGTCTCCGCCATTGGGCTCTTGCTCTGCGTTTTGCTGACAAGAGCTCAAGGATTTGGGGAGGGAGTTTTGAATGTTGAGGAGAGGGTAATGGTTTACGTTGCTTACTTGCAACTTTCATGCTGAATTGTATGGCCTGCGTAACTAATTCTGCAGCTCTATCCATGTCCCGTTGTGTTTTGAGAGCTGCTTTCAGATCAATAAAACAGTCTACTGTTGATTGAAACAATGGCCAGTCCACAGGTCTAGGAGTAAAGAGTAGGTTTAGGAGGAAGGGGGATCGGAGAGGAACTAAGGGTGAGAAGGAAAGGAGAGTGATCAGAGGAAAGGTCATCAAGAGTCTTCACCGAAGAGTAAATGACTCCTAGGCCGGAAGAGACGTTTATGAATGAAACTTAATTTTTTTTGTAAGATTAGTCACCTTTTTTAATTTCCTCATCAAGAGGTTCCTCTTTAATTTCTTCGTCAATTTCAGTGCTGTCGTCCGTACTAGCATCCTAAAAATAAGAAAAAAGTTAAATATCTATCGTTATTACATATGATTTAATAAATGAAAAGCGGAATGCAAGTTTAAACTTACCCAGGCTTTCCTTCCCCAGGAGAGTTTCTTACATTGCTGATCATAAGAAAAGTTTTTTATAGCTTCCCTCCAGGTGTCCCTATTTTTTATCTGAAACAAGCATAGTCGAATAATGGGAAATATAATAACCTTTAAGCCGGATAATCAACAAATCATTTGAACACACAAATTGAAACGCATGATTACTCCATTATATAAAATACAATACTGAACTGCGACTGCAAACTTAACATTTTTATTAACCTTTATAGCAAACAATAATATACTCTTATTTAGAGAAATAATTTTCAAGTAATGAATTTTTGGTTTAGATAATCTAAAAAGTGAATTTAATTTATGGTGAAATTGCAGTGATGATTTACTATTTTAATTTATTAAGAATATTTATATTATAAATTTCTTATGTTATGAAAAAAGAAAACACTAACCTTAAGACCCCCAACAGCACCAACATATATTTTATCTTCTACTTCAAGGATGAGATCTCTTAAATTTGCTTCTAAAATGTTTTCGATTGCTGTACCTCGTGGATAACTGACATTCGCAAGGTCATATTGTTTCATAGACTTATTCTGATGTTCGGTGAAAAATGTCTAAAAAATATAAATAAATATTTAATGACTAATTTAAGTTGAATAAAGCACACAATGAAAACTTAAGTTATGTTAAAATGTAGTTAAGGAGCTATAATTGCTATTTCTAGCTGATATAAAAATGAATTTTGTTCAAAAGCCATGCCTGGTGCTTGTATTTGTCTATTTTAGAATCGTACATGGTATTAAAACGTTTACAGTGTTAAATCAATAAATGCATTGTTCGTTTTTTAAATCAAATTATCGCCAAACTGGTGCTTCTAGCCCCACCCTTCTGCTTGCTCGTGAAAGATCGGCCTGGGCACAACATACTTCAAATTACTTCTCGGATCTCTCAACGCTTTACATCTCCCTTCTTTAGTAACTGCCTTTTTCCATACCATTTCTATTCTTCGTCATCTTGATACAGCTACAGATAGTAGGATTGCAAATAGAAGGTAAAAAAAATGAAATAAATTTATTTAACCCATTCGATGCGACGCACGAGAAAGATGTTCCTCAGAGGCGTCGCCCGAGAATTCTCGCCACAGCTGTATCTCTTGATTGCGAGCCCTTTTTATTCTTGAGCGTGTACAGAATGCTCTAGCAGGAGTAGGGGATAATTGCTGGTTTAACCCTTAACTGATAACATACAAATTTTGAACGTTATAAGTAACATGCGCCTGTGAGACGTGTGCACGGTAAAAATGTTCTTAGGGCATTTTTTAAGCGAAACTGTAAATAATAAATGAGTAGCTTATTATAATAATAAATAAAAGTAATTTTCATTGCTACATTTAAAAATCACGTCTAAAAACATCGGAATGAACATAGTTTCGGAATGAAGTAGAAAGAGAAAAATAGGGAAGAAAAGTAAGTAAACTTTGTTTTAAATGGTTCTTGTATGTTTGCTGAGTACCTAAATTGTAGTAAATACATCGTTGCAAGTAATACACGTCGTCGTTCACGTAAGATAAACATGAAAATGATGATTAGTAACGAGCGCCTAAGTAAAAACACAAAAAACAAATCCGGGTGCGTACGGCCGTCCTAGGACGTATCTTGTAGCTTCACCCACTTGCATGAACCAGTAATCATACTATGATTTTAAATTACAGTCCACTCAATTCCCAACATGCATTATATACCAAAATTTAGATTCAATACATCAAAATAATCAAATATGGATATATGGGATATAAGACTTTGCCTATTGTGGGCTATGGCATATTATAAAAATCACATAGTCAGGAATATCACACTGAACATAACAGAATTCAGGTGACACTAGGCTGTCTATAAAAAGCTTTGGCTCAATTAGATGAATTGACCTGCCATACTCTGGTAGCATAATTGCGAAAGCTCCCATAAAAAAAACAAGAGATTATGGGTTCAAACCCCAACGCGGCGAGTTAATTTTTCTAAAAAAATACAACCCTGTGCATTTTAGAATGGTTTAATAAATGAGAATACTTACTGCACCACTTGGTACCAGAACATTGTTGAATTTATCAGCAGGGCATGCACTTAATCGGTCTAATATAGTATCCTTTTCTTGGGTGAGAGTCTGCCGAAGTCTCTTTTCTCTGAATCCCCTTCTATTCAGCCCTTCGATAAGTTGTTCAACTTGAACAGGTTCATTGAAGTACGACCAACTTTTTTGATGATCAGAGCCGTGTATTGGGCAAGAATCAGGCGTTCCCGAACACACGAGTCCAATCCTTCCTTTTGGTTCGTTCTTCTCACTGAAAAAAATCAAGAAATATTATGATCTAGCTTCGGCCAATACAATTTATAACAAATATAAAACAATAGAATAAAATGTGAAATACCCATTAATGACAGAGTTTTCTTTGGTTCCATTCTTTTCACTGAGCAGCCTATTTGCGCCACTTTGGAGCGGCTTATTTGGACTTATAGCTGGTCCTCGCCCGGGTAGATTCTCTTTATCTTTAGATGATTCCTCAAAAAGCCTTCTCACATATGCCAAATGATCCTCACTTTCACCAGCATTTGATCCAGAAAAGTATGGCGTACCACTGAAAAAGAAACGCACTTTCATTAAAAATATAGACTTAACATGAAGAAATGTAGGCAGTAAGGAATGAATGATCACTCTGGCATAAACAACTAGAAATTAATTTATACTTTTAGAAGATCAATCATTTTAATTAGGCCCACTCAATATTTGCATTCATGTAAAAATGTATTCTGAACTTGTTCAAGTAAGTTTCTTACGTGAAATATGCTTGCCTAAATTCCCCCGAAATGTTGAAAAAAAAATAGAAATATATTTAATTATTCCTGTACTAAATACATTTTGCAAGTATTTTGATGCACTAGATCGAAAGTCCGTTAAGGACATCACACAAAAATTTCGTAAAAGGCACAAGAATGTTCAAAAAATGACATTAAGAAGTACGAAGAGAAGAGTTTTTATGCATTTCAATTAGTTGAATCCAATTTTGAATTTTGAAAAGCTCTATCAATTAGATTTTCTTTTAATTTCCTGGACCCTGAATGACTGGAAATTAGAATGAGCAAAGGAAAAAATCTAAAAAATGATGACTAAAGATATGAATTATTCCAAAATAAATTCCACTGATCTAAACTTTTTTTTTCCCCCTTTCTGTATGCAATTTTCTAACCCATTAATGCAATCTTTGACATTTACAAAATTTGTTAGAGGTAGAACATACCAGACATTAGATTTGGATTCATCCCATCAAAATACATAACAAAAGTACTTGATGATATAGGACAGAATATTTTTTTCTGAACATTCTCAAGCTCACGAATGTGATTCTTGACCAGTTGCACCACAAAATATTCACGACTAGATAGGTCTCATCAAGTAGTACACAATTTTTTTTTTCTTTTCTTTTTACCGAGTCAGCTGGTATTATTATTCATTGCATTGGTTCCTGACATATAACCTGGTCAATTGCTTGCATCCAAATTTAACAATTATGTAATCATTCACTCATAACTGCACATATTTACAGTACATTTTTATTTATTTGCAATGTGTATTTTTGACAATTATTAAAGAAAAACATCATAGAGAGTGAGTAAGCAACTATATATTATGTAAATCATTTAAAAATATGTTAGAGAAAAATATTTAAAAATACTCACTTGGGTATACAAGGTCCAGGATTGTCCTCTCCTTGCTCAACAAAAAGGCCTGGAACTGAACTGAAGATCCAGTACCTAGAAGGAATATAATTATATTTCAATCTTGACTACATAAAAATAACTATAAATCTATCCTAAGTATTCTCTTTTTTTAGAAAAATTAACTTGCCAGTCTTGAATTGGAATAGAGAAACTTCCGTTTCACGCATTGCCAAGTACGTTAACTATTCTCATATCACAACATGGGACATTAATTTATTTAATTGAGTCAATATTTCAGATAGACTTAGGCATGTCTAGACAATGTTTGTAAATACAATTGTATTATAAACAATTTATTTTTATTTTATAAAGGGCAATAATACAGTCTGGTTTTAAATAAACATGATGCAGATCTATTTCATAATTTACAACAATGTAATAATACTTTACTAGTAAATAGTGGAATGTAGTCATGTCTTGAAGATCATAAGGAGGGAAGCTGCTTAGATGCAGTCACCACAAGGGAGTATGATTACATTTCAGATGAACTACTCCTTGAGTTAGGGCAGTTATGCTTCAGTCGGGGAACGAGGTTATTTGGGATTTGGTGTGATAATAAGGAGTCTATTAGAGAATTATGGTGGTCATGTGATAGGTACTTCTAGGGGTTGGTTGAGATTTATAAGAGGTTGGTTGGGAGGATAAGAGAAGGTGGAAGTACCGGGACTTACAAGCATCAAGCATGGGAGTGTGGCGGACAAACAAGAGCAAGAAATTCCTAAAGGCTGCACCTGACCTGTATTTCTTCCGATCCGATCCAATACGATATGGTTTGACCGCCAACAGCCCCAACATGAGTGCCTACATTGGTACCGACCCGATCTGATTCGATCGAGTCACAGCTCGTCAGTAATGAACTCTTAGTGAAGTGTAAATGAGTGATTAATTTAACAAATACCATCTACTAAACCTTTGATTAGGTTGAATGTTGGAGGTATGAAGGAGGCGTTGAAAGGCCAATCAATCTTCCGGGAGTATATCAGTCCCGCAAAAAAAAAACAACAAAAAAAAACTTAGTGTAACAGTTAATTTTTAACTGGAAAGTTTGGAAGGTTATAAACATTGGATGGTTGTTAACATCTTTCCACATAATTTAATAAACTAGGTAAACAAAAGTGTAACTAGACAAAGTTGTTCTAAATTTTATTAGCCTTCATTTAAAAAAAAAAATATAAAAATAAAAAAATGCATTGAAATCGGTTAGGATTTAGAGGCTGCAGATGCTTTTGAACAACAATATGTCCTTTGGCACCATTTTGCGTCCGTTGTCCAAAATAGGTCTAGAAACAAACAAGTTTGAACGGCTGAGAATGAGTGGCTATCGGATCGGATTGGGACCGATGTACCTCCGTTGAGATACTTGAGTTTGTTTTTCTTTGGACAGTTAGTGGCTATTGGATCGGGACCGATGTAGGTGCACCCTAAGGGGGTGGTGCATATAACAAAGCTTCATGGAATGAAAAGATAAAGAGGAAATATCGTCGATACAAATGCAAAGTATCGAATGTGAAAAAACGTATTTTTCATGTTCCATCTTTACTGATTGCTGTTGGACTTATGGAGGGCAAACTCTCGAATCTAAGTTCACTCAAAGAAATGGGAGAGTAAGCACTGTCAGAAGGTCCTATCTGCCGACTATTTGACTGCACAAAAACAAAGTAATGAATAAAAGTTTATTCACTCTGTAAAGTGGTAAATTTCACGTTCGATACTTTGCATTTGTAACGACGATATAAAGATCAAAAGGAAAAGAGATTTGATTGGTCTTTGATACTAGGATAGATTGAACTGTCTCAGGATAAATATGGATTGATGGTTAATGTGAAGTGATTTTCGTGTTGAAATATAAATCCCAGTAAAAAAAAAAAAAAAAAAAAAAAAAAAAAAAAAAAAAAAAAAAAAAAAAAAAAAAAAAAATCAGTCCCGCAACAGGCCACTAAGAGCCCAGGGGGGCAAATACTGTAGAGGTATCTGATTCTTGACCATAAGGCACACTAGGGAGATAGTGTGGTAGGTTCTATGCTCCTGCCGCCTGATTTTTCCCTCTGCAGGTACACATTAATTAATTAAAATGCTGGGTAAGCCTAGGGACGATCTGGGACCCCAAATCCAACCCTCGAACGATGACACTAGAAGAAAAGATCTTTAGTGCACGCTCGGGTTTTGAACCTGGGTCCTCCAGTTCATTAGTCGAGTGCCTACCACTGAGCTAACCTCACCCTCCAGGCTGTTTACAGAGGTGTAATATTTCATAGGGAGGATATTGAGGAAAGACGGGAAAGTTAGTTAGAAATTAAAGATGATTTTTTAAATTTGATTTCAAATACATACTTTCCGAACATTCAATAGTAAGTCATAATTGGTTATCATAACGCAAGAAATTACCTTCGATGGGCACTATCACAGCCCAACGGTTGAAGCTGAGCCCCAGCCAATGCTTCTCGAATCTCGCCTAATAGTTCAGGTAACTCCCTTTTATCTGAATTAACAGATCTCAATTCTCGAATTTCTCGGGGAGTCTTTTTAACATCAGGTACAGGTGGGGCTACTACTCCATTCTTTTTCTCTGCTTTCAATCTAAAAAATACAGAAATATCAATTATAAACACATTTTAAACTAACTAAAGCAAGGCAAAAGAAGGAAAGTGTTCATCCTGAAACACTGTCAATAGTACCTCTTATAGAAAAATTAAAACGAATGAATAAAACTACAAAAAAGAAAAAAAAAAAAAAAAAAAATAACAGATTCAAACAATGCCCTCATCAACAATATTTATTAAAAGATCTAATGAATTTCAAGTTCTGGGGAAAGGTAATTCTGAGGCAACAATAAGATATTATAGACCGTTCAGATGGAGGGAAAAGTCAATTGTTCCTGCGCAAACATCTGAGGTGAATCAGAAGTTTTCTCTTCTGAACTAATAAACTAAACTTCATGTAAAACCCTATAAAAACTGTTTTTGGATCAGAGAAGGCTTTCGGAGGTCTGGCAAGAGAGATAATGATTAATTTTTATAAATTCTGAGCCACAGCTAAGGCTAAAAACAATTTAAACCACCGAGTGATAGGTTATAACAGAGGGATTTTGCCCCGCAAATTTTACTGCACTGGGAATTTACAGGCAACACCCTTTTCCCGGTATATAAAGCATCAAGTTGAACAGGCAACGGTAGAGCCTCAATTGTTTTCAGCCTTAGCTTTGGGTAAGTATTGAGTAGAAGATTAACTCGGAGTAAAAGAGGTTTATTAGTCAGTTAATAAATACATGTTTGTTGCTGCATTATCCCAGATCCTAGAAAATTATTATAATTATCATATTATAAATGGTGTTAAAACTGAAGTAATCTATCATTTTAAGTTTGAGTACATAACTTAATGACTATGTTCTCCAAAAATACAAGGTTAAGTCAAAAGTCAGTGTAAATAATAGACCAAAAGAATATAAAAGGGGAAAACTAAAATAAATTAAGCTTACCTCAAAGCTTCCTCTTTCTCTTTTCGCACTTCAGCAGCTCTCACAGACCTCAGTTCAATTCGAGCAGATCTTGCTCTTTCACAGCCTTCTTCTATGATATCACGAAGTGACGAATATGTAATGATTTGCTCAATTAAACAATTCAGGATGGCAAGCTTTTCCTCTGAAAAAATATAATATATATAAAATAAAATTCATTAGTAACCTTCTTTAATTAAAATACTGTATTGGAGAAACATAAATGCTCTAAATTCACTTGGATAGGCACACTTCATAAGACCAAAATGGTGTTGATCAACACATTAGAGAAGGGGCAACCAACTCAATCAAGCAGGTGTTCGCCTAGTGATCTATCAGTGTTACCAAAATTAATAATTTCAGATATCTTGATTTTTTCATAAAATGGCTGCTTCATAAATATAAAATATTATAACTCATACAATTATCTAGAAGTATTTAATGCAATACTCTAATAGAGGAAATACTAATTTTAGTGAGCTTCCTTTCTCCCAGTAATGAGGAAAACCCGCGTATGACATCTACTCAATGATGGAGAGAAGAAAAATCAATGTTTCATAAGCCGTTTATAACAAATAATTAAAGTGTGTAGTGAAGTATTATTGCCCTTCCCCCTATTTCGAGAATTCACAAAACTTAACAGAATATAGGAAAGTATATTAATATACTACTTTGATAAACTATATTCTGGAATAAAATAACTGTTCGTCTAATAACAGCTACCTTATAATACGTTCTAAATTAATTCAAGAAATGACAGTCTTGAATTCTCTATTTCTTATGTGTAAGTTTTAATATTTTAGCTCCTACTTTGGGTTGCAAGGACAGTAGGTTAAAATTAAATAATAATAAAAAGTGAGATATACAAACAAAGACATTTATGAAATGCTTGGTAGATCTCAGTTTTTACCTCACCTCTAGGATCTTGTGTTTCCATTGCCAAGCCAAATTAATATTAGTAATAGTAACTGAGTCACAGTAACATCTTAAGATTTAATTGATCTCTCACAAAAAAAAAATAAAATAAATAAATAAATGCAAAGAAGAATTATATGATCGATAGATACCTATTTCAAATTCAAAGAAGTTGCTTAACGCAAGTTTTTCAAGAAGCTGAGGTTTCCTCAATTTTAAAGAAATAGCAGGATCGTCATTATTGCAGTAGCCACCTCGAGCTTGATACCTGAAACAGAGCAAAGGTAGTGTTAGTCGGTCTAGTAATAACTAAAGAAGGGAAAATTTAATATTTGTTTTTAGTGACAATAAAGAGGATTTTAAAAAGTTTTAATTATTTTAGAAGTTAAGGACTGTTCACACACATAAAGTCTCTGTTCCGTTAAGTATCAGTCTTAAAAAATATTCACACATCAGTCACGTCACAGTTCAATTGAATATTTTGCCTCAGATTGGCCAGTGACTTAACCACGATGTGAGAGAAACAACCGTCACAGAAACCTATATGAAAACATATATTTGTGACTGAGACAAAACTGACTGAATAATGTCTGTGAATAAATGTTTAAATAATTAATAAAAGAAAAACAATATATCAAAATTGATTAAACCACCATATAAGATTCAGGACACTGTAAAGTAACATAATTTTCAAATATTTATTTTTTAGAAAAATTAACTTGCTATAGTCTGATATTTGAACCCACATCCTCCTGTTTTACACTCGGGTGTTACCATTAAAAGTTTTATCTTGTAAGGTGAGAATAATTTTCATATTTTTATTTTTTTAGAAAAATTAACTTGCAAGGCTGGCATTTGAATCCAATTTGTTGTAAATTATGTTAATAGGCTTCATATCACAGCAGGAGATTCTGGGCTCAAATCTCAACACAACAAGTTCATCTTTCTAAAAAATAAAGATTTGAAAATTAAATCATTGATGGTAAAAATTGTTGTATAAATAATAATAAAGTGGTTTAACAAATTATTCAAGTTTGGTAATATGGGGAAGAACTCAAATGGATTATTCATTAAGTTATGAATAATATGAAAAAAATATATTTATTATTTACTTCAATTAAAATGTAATTTTAAAAGTAGAATATTAAAATTACCTCCATTTTGCAACTTTGCTTTTAGTGGGTATAGCGCCAGACGTAAGGAGATGGAGCCTCAGGACTTCTGATATTGTGGATGGATCAACGGACAATTGGTTGAGAGGAATGGAGTGGTGTTTCCTCGCCCAGCTATCCGCAACGGTTGCAGCCTTCACGACTTTAATTATGTCAACACCACCTCGAGTGAAAACCAAACCGGCTGGAACAAGCGCAATATGACAATTCAGAAATATATTCAAATAAAAAAATTGTATATGGCTGAATGAGTGAAAAAATGTACTCGAATGAGTAAGCTAATTATAAAGGAATGTGAAGAATCAAAATAGAAATTACTAATGGTCCAATTGGATTGAACATTATCAGTCCAACAGTCACACAAGTAATTAACCTTATAATGGCTAACTGTTGCGCAGGCCATCTCCACATATGTGAAGGGAGGGCTAGATCTACGTCCACCATAATAGTGAGATAAGCTCCCAGTCTCGGCAACCCTCATCGTTGTTTCTAACCCTTTTTTTTGCCTTAAAGTTGTTTAAAAATAATTGTTGTTTCTCTTTGTACACCCCCTCGACGATCCAATTGTGGCAAGTGCAGAACTCAGGCCGCACATATGCGTCTACAGGGCTGCTTTTCACGCCCAAACATATGCGTTTAGAGTGTTTGAAGGATTAGAGACTACAGACATGAATACTTAAGTGTGAATTGAGATATTTGAATAATGCATTTATCAAGAAATTTGTTGCGCTGGCGTGAACTTGTCGAGTTCCTTGCAAAGCTGATTGACGGGGAGCAATTGTGTTTGTATACTTAGAAGGTACAACAACAGACCCTTAGGATCAATAAGTATTTGAGTGTAATACACAAGAATGTCATGCAGCGATCGAGTTTCTCTATGAGGCCCAAATACAAATGTCTAAACGGAAGAATGTGAATAAATTAGCTAAGCAATGAATTGCTTCATGATAATTTTAAGGCAAGTTATTAATTAGCTATGAAGTTTTTCAATTGGCATAATATTTCCTCAAAGGAACGACTGTAGCAAAAGTGGATATTGTGCACCAAAAAGCCACAATTAAAAAAAAACTTGGAGGATTATTCGTTAGATTAGATTAGATGTTGACTCATACTCTCTGCATCACAGGGTACACCTCACCCTTCTGTTCTAGTGTGCAATTATTTGTTAGAGAATAGCTGTACTCTGAAAAACTAGGCCCAACAATGAAAGGAAGATGACAAATATGCTTCGGCATTAAGAACTTTGTAATAATCTATTGAGCAACAAATTGACCCTCACATAATATAATGTAATTAACTTTAAATATAAAATAATGCACATATAATAAAGTTCTATTTTGGACATTTTACAATGTTTATTCCATTAAATTATTAAATCAAAAGTGGGTTCAAACGGAAGCAAGAGTGTTGCCTGGATGTGGTCAACACGGTAATCAACAAGTTAAAAAAAAACTTGCATAAAAAATATCATTAAACGCATATTAGAAAATTGAAATCAATAGAGCATACTTACGCGTTATTTTAACATCTGTTTCTTTAATCTCATCAGCTTCTTCCTCCAGGAGATCAAATATACTTGTCAAAAGAAGCTGCAATATATCAGAAAGAGGACCTAAAGTAACAAAAAATGACAATTCAAAATTTAATAATTTTGTTTCTGGTTTAATTTTATCATTCTACGGATCTATAACATAATATGTTGATTTAATTTTTTATTGCTTTTCCTGTAGTAGGTAATACTATAGAAAAAAGCAAGCATTTTTCCACTTGCTCCAAAACACCACCTGGCTTTCATCATTATGATTCCAAGATGTGGGTCTATTCTGGCCACAGACCAAATACTCTCCAAAATATTCAATGCTTGCTTACGTCAGTAAGGAAACAAGAGTTATTTTATTACATAGTGGGAGATCTTGAGTTCAACCCACAATAAAGATAAAATCACTAGGATTAACAAGCTAAACTTATACTATTTCACAAGTTAACAATACTAAAATCTATAACATACCAGCAACTTCGTTATCCACAAGAGCTCGTTCAACTAAATCGAACGTCACGCCATGAGGGAAGAAGTCTTTAACAGGGAGAACAGATCTAAAGGAATGTAAGAACTCCATTAACATGACAGCATCGCCAAAATGTTCATTAGGTAGGCGACTGACCACTTGAGCAGGCGTAGGTAGGTCCTGTAAATTATATATTATTTTGGTTAAAATGCTTTGAGGCAGGTGCTTTTAAACTACTTATATTAATTATTTATAAGCAAGAAGAATTAAAAATGTGTATACATTTTTTTGTATTGATGAGCACATATGAAAATATTTAAAAAAAATCTAACTATGAAACATTGCAATTTCTTTTGGGGGTCATTTATGAACAAAATAGGAGTAATATATACAATAAACTGGGGAAAAGTTGATTATTGGGGATCAGCCACAATTAAACCTTACCGAATGACGGGTGATGACCTGGCCGGGCTCTAGTTACGACACTATTTTCGCCCTCCTCTCTACCTGTGTGAACCTTTTCATATAATTTCTTCTACTAAAATTTCAAATTGTAGGAAAGCTTCATTTTATTATTCATTTACTTTTTCTGTGTAGCTTATTTAGGTTGAATTATGTAATTATATAATAATTGTTGTATACAAAGAATAAAATCTTTTTATGACATAGGTACTAATCAATGAAGCTAAATAAATAACCTCTTTTTTATTATATAAAAAAAAATCCTCCCTTTTGATTTAGGCCTTAGGACCTAAGAACCAGCGAGCCTGACCTAGGTATCCCTTACAACCTCATCATAAAGAGTTAATTACCCCGACAACTAGTGGTGAAAGAAATTGCTAAAGCTTCCCTCAGTCCTTGCTTAATAGCCCCTAGATCGAATTGCTTAAAAAGTCCGCCGTATCCACCAGTAAACGAGAGGAGGGTCAGACTGCTGTACAAGTCTATCATTTCAAGGGCACGGCGCCTCTCGAGTATAAGTCAAGTCTATCGCTCCAGGGGCATGGCGCGCCTCAACTCAGTTATTGTTTAGTCATCATATAAACGTTACACCATGTTTATATTATGACTAAACAATAACTACTTGCCTTAATATATATTGGCATTGATTTCTAATGACAATAAAAGGGTGAATCATAAGGGATAAAAAAAAAAAAAAGAAAAAAGAAAAACTTACTTTGAGATCTTCACATTCAAGATCTTCTCTCTTCATGCTCCATTCCCTCAAGAATTCAGCAAGATTCTTTTTCTTCTCTTTCATTTCTTCACGAGCTTTCCGTTTTGCTTCAACAGTTGCTCTCATTCCAGGGCTTAACTTATTTCCTGACCTGCATTAAAAACAAAAAAGACTATTAGTTGTCAGCAGAAAACATACAAACTTTCACTCAAAATTTAACAACGGTAGTTATTGAAATAGGAATACAGACATCAGATTTGTTTTTTTAAATGATTGCATATACCACAAATTACATATTTTTTTAAATGATGGAGTTGAAACACACACACATATTCACACACACAAACTCTTTATAAATACCTTCTAACTCTAAATAAATTATATTTCAATAAGGGAGATAGTTCTGTATATCTCCGGAACATTAACTATTATTACCAAAATAACATACTTTACAAACGTAGTTCTAATTTATACATTACAATTTTGAATGAATAAATTAGAAAATTAATTCTGACAATTTATTTAGAATATTTTCTTATTAAAAATAATTGTAGAGATAATTTCAATAGAATTAGTTTTCATAGTTATAAAATGATAGACGCCAACATACTAGGGTAACAGCTTCCTATTGACACAAAACTGTTCATTGTTTGTTGAACTTCTTAACATTCTCAAGCATTGTGAGAGCCAACAGACAAAAAAAACTCATCATATCAAGCATTTATTATATACAATAAATTAAATTTTAACAAAACTTTGTTCACACTATCTTCTTTTCTGGTATTTTCATTTCCATTATCCATATTTATCTTCCGCAATTAAAAGCATCGACAAAATCTTCGCTTCCTAATGTGTGTTCAATCCAGAGAAACTTCATTTACGGTGCCTTTCATCAGCATAATTCTTAAAGATTTAAATAAACATGATAATTCTGATTTCAGTAAGATACTATCGGAAAATATTGTCCGAGTACAGCTGTAGTTCTTCACGAACTGCACATACTATTTTAATCATAAAATTGTATCTTTAATACTCACGAAGTTCTACTTCAAAAAATAATATTCTTAATATGTAATCCTTCGAAAGCTAATTGTCTTCTTAAAATAAAGAGAACTTCTTTTCTTCTTTTAAAATAGAATAGCGATTGATTTCTTGAGCAAGTTCGTGTTAATAATTGTATGGCTAAAAAAATTGATACATGAAACCTTAGAGCTTCTTCCATTTCTTTTTTAGTTCTTCTTTTCCTTTTTATACCAAGTCCTCTTCGGTCTAATATATCTCCGCTTTTTTTGGGACTCTTCCTCGGTGAGAGGCCAATTTTCTTTTCAGTAGTCTTGAAGTACCTACAAAAATAAAGAATAAAAATTCATGAACACACGGCTTTCTCTCCAGCATTAACCGTGCGGGAGAGAGATTTATTTAAAACTTCGCTCCGTGCATAGGTATTTTAATTCATTCCAAAAACTCATTATTAAAAACATCATTATTTAAATTTAACATTAAATATGGAAAATAACAATATTTGATAACAATAATAAAATATTCAATTAAATATGGACATAGAAACTGTTTACATAAATAAAGGGATTTGAAAAGTAATTTATAAAAGAAAGCCACATTGTGTAAAGAGAAGTTCTTCTGTTCCTTTTCACAATAGGCCCACAAAAAATGTTTCAGAAACATGCTTCTTTTCAAAGCTTCCAAAGATTTTCATTTTCACAAGAAATATGGCACAACAAGCAATTGTTTGCTTACTAAAAAAAAAAAAAAAAAAAAAGAAAAGGGGGAAAAAAAATACAAGGAAACTAGACTGGGTTCATGACTTATGAGACAGCAACTTGGTCATCAAAAATGTTATTAGGATGAGCAAATAATTTAAGAGAGCATAATTGGAATCAAAAAAAGACAATTAAAAATATTTAAACTGTGAAAAAAACAAACAAAAAAAAAACAGGAAGCTCAAGAATATATCAGGCTGTACTGTATGAAATGTCAGTTTTGTTTACTTAGCGATTTAATCCTTTCCCTTTTTTATTTCATTATTTACAAACATCATTGTTATTCATATAGAATTAAAGCTCTTTTATTCCTATTATTTAATCAGTAACTTCCGTACTGTGTTGTGAGAATGATCCTTCGAGAAAAAAATAAAACTTAAATTATGACTTCAACGGAAATCCGTATTATTTTTTTTTATTAATTTAAGCTCAGTCATAGCGCTGCTGAGGCGTGTATGAACATTAACATGGCATTCGGGGAGGGTACAGTGAATGAACGAACTGTTTACCGGTGGTTTTCCAGGTTTCGAAGTGGAAATTTTGACCTTGACAACGAGGAGCGAGGAAGGCCAGAAACAAAGCTTGACAATGACCACCTGAAAGAAGGGGGTTGAAGTTTGTCCCTCAAAAAGCACTAGGGAATATGCCAAAGAACTCGGAGTAGGAGCCACAACAATTTCAAGACATTTGAAGGAAATCGGCAAGTCCAAAACTAACATTTCATACGGTACAGCCTGATATATATATATATATATATATATATATATATATATATATATATATATATATATATATATATATATATATATACATAAATTGGGCTAGAGGAGCAAATACTGTAGAGGTATCTGATTCTTGATCATACAGCACACTAGGTAGATAGTGTGGCCAGTACTACGCTCCGGCTAGCTGCCTGTTTTTCCTCTTTTTGGATAACCATTAATAAATTAATTAATGGCTGGGTTGGCTTAAGGACCTCCTGGGACCCTGAATCCAATCCTTGAACAACGACACATGAAGATAAAATCTTTAGAGCGTGATCGAGTTTTGAACTCAGGTCCTTCAGCATATCAGTCAAGTGCTCTACCACCGAGGTAAACACACTCAGACAAATTAAAAGACAAATCTAATGATAAGTACAGTAAACTCTCCCTAATCCGGCGTCGTCAGGACCAGAGTACAGTCTAATTAGAGAATTAAGTTACTGCATCTAACTGTATTTGAAAATACATAAGGATATAATAATATGTGTTATTTTTAATATTGCATGTTTAAAATGGTACATATTATTAAAATTACTTTTAAAACTTGCACTCCACTTGCGATGAATATTTGAACTAGACTGGCTAAAATCAGGCGTTCCAGCCGCAGATGCCTTAGTAGAAACATTTATTTTATTAGTAGAAACACAAATTCCTGCCTCTAAAACTAAACATATATGCTTTCTTTGGCTTCCATTCAGCTTTCGGGCCGGTCTAGCTCCGAGATACGTTACTCATTCCTCTCGGAGATGGCCGGATTAGAGAGTGACGGATAAGGGAAAATCTACTGTACTGGTAAAGAGTGGTAACCTGTAGATAATTGGCCTAATAAATCTGTTTTATCAACTCAAATAAAATAAATATTTGGTTGGAACCTAAAAATTGAGCTAAAAAAGTTTTTATTCCAAATAACCGACAATAGATAGGAGTGGTTCTTCGTGATAGTTGACTCGGAAACGTATGTAATTTAATAACTCCTGACCAAAAAAAAAAAAATAATGTTCACCTAAGAAGCCACTTACTTGTTCAGGGTTTCTTGTCTCTTAGAGCCAGCCTTAGATTTCCTGTCTGAATTACCATGTGACTTTCGTGCATTCATGTTAGGTGCTGGGCCACAAAATATCTGATCGAACTTCACCTTCGATATACCATATTTCGAATTAGAGCTTTCCTATAAAACATCATCAATGGTTAAAATAAACAAATGTAACAATAATTAGGAGGTCCCATTCATCATATTTGTATTATTTATTGCGATTAGCAGGTAAAAGTGGGTGACATCTGAGTTTCAATGTAAATGTCTGGGAAGGTCAGGAACGTCCCAATGTCAAGAAACATTATACTTTGATTACTTATCAATTGATGAATAACTCATATTAGTATTAGAATATGCTAATAACATATAAACACAAAGAATAATATATATTTATTAAACCATTGTGTAATACCACAACATACTGGCGCTTGGACCCACGAAGAGTCTTGGCTTTGTTAACTAAATTCCTCCTGTAAAGAGGATAATATAGTCCGTAAGTAACTTCATTTTCAAATCATAAATTCTTAGAAAAAATAAATAGGATTTAACCCAAATCTTCCCAATTTATGCTCAAGTGCCTCGCCAATCAGGCTTGCCAAGTATCGAATGTGAAAAGTGGTTTCCTATCTTAGAGATGACTTTATATAAATTTTATCTTATTAAACATTTTAATTTGACTTAATGCACATTCGTTAGTTAAATTTTCTGTAATTGATAATCATTTTTCTTGAATATTTGAGAGTTTGCCACAACGTACATCAGTCCAACCGCAATCAGTATAGATTGAAAATGAAAAATGTGTTTTTTTCACATTCGATACTTTGCATTTGTATCAACGATATAAGGCGATGACTTTCAAAATGGGTTAAATACATTATCATTAAATTAATTTATTTTCTAAAAACTTTTTTTTTTTTTTTTTTGTAAATTCATTAAATCAAAAATAAGGAGAGCAATGTTAGTGTGGCCTCGTAAATTCTACTAGTGTCCCCTGAATAGTTTCACGATTTGGACATATCCTTTTTTGACAGTCTATGCCTGATATCATAGCATAGCAAGTTAATTCATCTAATATTGTTATTTGCTTTTAAATTATTTTTAACTATTAATGTATTTGTATTTTACTTTACTGGCGTAGGAGAATAATATATCTATGAACAGCACATAAAAACAAATGTATGCCATGCAATTCATCCTGAATTGGAGCATCATTAAATTAAAAAAAATAAAATTTACAGGTGATATCAACATTGCAGTCCCTAATGAAGAGAATATCATTAAACTTTTGTTTTCTTCTTTTTTTTTTTGACAGCGTTTCGCCCCGTAACCTTAAGACATATCTATGTCAAGATTCTGATTTTTTTTTATATACCCATTATTAATGAGTGGTACACAAACTAGAATATAAATCAAATTTCAAATTATAATACGGAAGAAAAAACAGAAATTTAAAAAAAATAGTACTTTTAGCTTCCAAATGCCGTTTTCCATATGCATGAACTGTTTAATGTAGAGCCTATTTTTGTCCTTAGTGTAAGCTGATTTCTTGCGCGAGACTAAGTCAGCTTTTACTTCTGCTTCCTCTCCATTATCCATTCTTTCTATTTCATATTTGTATAAACATGCTGGGATCCATTGAAACCTCTCTCCATTCCTGAAAACAGTAAAAATAAAGAGAAGTTGATTAACTAATTGTTAGGAAATAAATAAAAAGCTTTTTTCATAAATGATGGATCAATGTTTATAAGATCTAGATAAAACATAAATGTCCTCAAATTTTTAACATCTATTGATAAATAACACAAATGTTTAGGACAAGTTTTCTACACAACTACCTTTTTCTAGTCAAGATAAGGATAATGTTTTCCTTTTAGAAAAAAAACAAAAGCGCCTCACCCTGTGGAAAAACCTAACACTTTAGGCACGGAGTGTTCACGCCTTAGCACTCATAGCCGTCAGGTCTCTAGCATGGTTATAAAAAATTACCTGTTATTCAAATTTAAGTTAAGTTCAGTGGGCCCGGCGTCCTGGCATGCTCGACAGCTGACTGATAGCATACTTTCTGCCTGCTTGAGCATTGATCCATCGCAAATTCTGGGATCCCTTAACTTAGGACTATAATGACAGAAATCCACATGCAACGAACATTGGAAGCTATATCCCAGCTAATTATAGAGGGATTAATTTTCAATAAGTTTTCTATGGCAAAATCAAATTAATTATTTGAACTAATTTATTTTTTTATACTGACAAGAAAAATAAATAAAAGGACAATATTTCATTTAAGGCTGATGAAAATTATTACAACCATAACTGTTCAACACTTTCTTTATTCAATACTTATGAAACACAAATAAAAAAAAAAAATTTCGTTTAGAGCCTTCTGCGCAAATTCAGGAACATAAATATGTTTTAGTCCACCCGACAAACCTATGTAATGTACTGTATAAAATACAGTCTTCTTTTTCGTAATGGCCACCACGCATGTGTGAACGCCACCGATACTTTTTTGTAACCGTTTTTTCCAGCTTAGTCATCCCTAAAGCATATTTATGCTAATAAATAAACTAAATATTTATTTATATATTTTAATATTATTTATTTATTTAATTATTAACATCCACTTATTCACAACAAGATTTTTGGGAAGGGTTTCCTACAGGTTAACACCTATTTCTAGGCAGGATAGGGTCGCCTTTATTTACTGATAGAAAAGCCATCACTCTTAGTGAGAATCAATTCCGCAACCTTATGCACAGAGTGCACACTATTTAACAATCATGGCAACCGGGCCTCTATTTTAAAATAAAATATAATAAATTTGCTTACTTGGGATTTTTGTCTTCATATTGTTCAATTTCTTCTTTGGTTGGTGGATTCACAGCTAACACATGACACTGGACACTGAAAGGCAAGCAAACAATTTTATTCTTAACAATAAATGAGTAAGATATAATCCATTTTCTTTTAAGTGAATTAAACCTTTATTTATTGAATGTAAAATAGAACAAATGGTAACCTCTTCATAAAAGGCAAGCCTGAGATATGGAAGTGGAGCAAGCTCTAGCCGAGGTATGTGATGGTGTTATGCGGCAGCTTGAAGTTCCTGACTTTTAACACTTCTATTAAGTTCTGTATTACAGAGGGAAGTTTAATGACTAGGACAGTTGAGAGAAATATTTTTTGTCTATTGAACTATGGGGAAAAGGAATAAGAAGTTATGCAAGACAAGTAGGTTACATGTGGGAGAGAAGAAGAATGTTGGTGTTTTGATACATGTGTTTTAAAATTTTCATAAAGTAAGTTCAGGAAATCGGGAACGCAGTGAACAGTTAAAATAAGCCTGACAAGGAAATGTACTGGGGGCTGAATAAATATTTTTATGATGCGCTACCATCACAAGCAAATTCAAAATGGAATATTAATAATATTAAATGATCCAAGATAAGTTGTTACTCACGATTCTGTCTTGTCTCCTTTCCCTGGGAGTGAGGCATAGACTGTTTCTCCAATGAAGTACCTATCCTTCACAAATGAAAATACGTCTTCGGCCAATTCAATAAGCGATTTCCTCTCGCAAAGGGAAGCAAGGAAGAGAACCGGAATCCTCAACTGAAATGAATAATTACATGAATAATAGTGCGATTTAATGGAGTAGCTAATGTTATTATTAAAAAAAAAAAAAGAAGACAAATGGAATGACAAAAAAAAATATATTTGAAAGAACAACTACAGATAATAAACGATGCTTTAATTTGGATTTAATTCTATTATAGAAAAAGAATATACATTCAAGAATCCACCATGAGTAAACAAGCCATCTCATACAATAAAATTAAGATTTTTTTTTAGTGTTGGAGACACTTAATGAAGTGGAAGCGCCTTCAGCTTCGAATGACTTTTCTCTCATTTTAAAAATATCAAACCTCTTGTAGACAAAAGTTTCACATAAAGGAGTATGCCATAAGCTGTATTCAGCTTTACAAGAGAATCCGCAGGCATCTTTCCAAACAAAAACCAACATTTCATGGCCATGTGTAATTCTCGGCAGTAATTTCATATTTTCGTCAAAATGAAAGAAGGTTTACGGACAAACCGTTGCACTTCCACCAGCCAAATCGAAGCACACTAATTTGTGGAGTGTTCTCTCATAACGCCAGACTGGCCAGCAAGCCACCTCCACTAGTGTGATTCCTCTTACTCAACTGTATTCCTTCGTAATGTGCTAAAGACTACATTGGTACACAGAGCCCAACTACACTTCATAAGCAGGCAGTCAAGATACTACATTTGATACTACTTTATTAATTTTATTGAAAAAGTGACTACAATCTATAAGGGTGTTTTCATCAATAAATAAATAATTCCTGTAATACAAAATAATTATTACATATAATTTATTTTAAATATATATTTATATAAATTAGAAATATAAATCTATAGTTTCTAAAAATTCTTTACCTCCATGGGAAATCTCTTGAGCAGTCGTTTGATCTTCTCCTCGCTAGCGGCTGCTTCTTGATATGTGAGATGTGATCGGCCAGTGAGAGAACATGACCAAACAAGAGAATTGCATAGGATGATTCTTTCACAAAACTGCCTGAAATCGACAAGCAATGTTTAATGTGTCACAAAATAAAGATGTTATGAATATAACATTTTTTACTGTAAATGTTTGAATGAGATATCATTGTTTATAAAAAAATTGAATACAAAAACTTCACTAGGTTGTAAAACTTTCTCTTTCCTGGAAAGGCTAAAGAGTTTATAACACTAGAAAAAGATAGTTTTGATGCAATGAGTCGAAAAGATTGTAAAGGCATTAATTAAAAAAAAGTCTTCATCATCTCAAAAGTTTTTTTTAGCTTAATATTTATTACTTTAGAACAATGAAGTCGTTGCGCAAGGATGTGAACCCAAATCCCCTTGCTTTACACTCGGATAACTCACCAATAAGGCTATTAGGCCTCATATTAGTTAATTTGTCATATAAGGCTTGCGTTACCATCTCTAGGGTTAACATTTATTAAACCACTAATAAATAAATACAAAGGATTGTATACCTCATCATGATGATTACATAATTTTAAAGTCGCATCATTATTATTTTTGCTGAGTGATTTAAGCGCCTAAGTACCACCATCAGATCTCAGTCCACTAGTGACAGACGTACTTGATCTGCTACTTGATTGCAGGCTTTTGGTCGCAGCCAAATAAATTTTTAGTTAAAAATAACATACATTAGTTCAATTATCATCTTCATTTTTGAAAACGAGAACTATCAAAAGTTTAATTAAGGTAGTTTTGTGAAGTACAAAGTAGCAATCGAATTGATTTAATTTATTTTTTCCAAAACAAAATACAGACATAACTCAAAACAACATATTCTACTGGAGTGAAAATTATAGTTGTAATAATTTATAAAAATACTGATGAAATGAAATTCCAAGCACTGGCTAGAAAGAAAGAATTTATCCTTCCAAAGAAAGAGAAATGTTGGTTCGTAATCACATTTAGATATACTAAGTTATTGAACAACAACACTTATTTTAGAAACTACTACCAACACGAGTTTGATGAAAATTACAAGTTTTGAAACACAATTAATTTAGAACATTTATTATTAGATGGATAAATCTGTAAATTTTTGTATAATATAACGTCAGTTAATGTAAATCAAATGAAATATTTTAATTAAATCTCTTAATTTTAACTAGATAATTTACACGCAGTCATCTTAATTAAAATGCTAGTGGATATGACAATGTGTGTGACAAGCCAGGCACAATGTGTCACTCCGTTATCAACTTTCAAAACTTCTTTAAACATTTTTATTGTGATATTTGCCAGGGCTATCAATATGAACTCACCAGCATTATTCAAAAATTAGGTGAAATGATCAATTTAGTGACTTGATTACACATTCAAAAGATCCAGCATAAAAACTTAAATTCTTGAGGTATTATAATTTGTAATAAGAAATGACAAATTAGAAGATGGAGAATAAACATATTCTTAGCAACAGGAAAGCCCAAAAATTCCCAATCAATAATGGTTATAATTCCATGGGATTTTCTGAATAATAAAACAATTCGAATGAATCAATGTCAAAAGAAATCTTCTAATTCTGGACAAAAATACAAAATAATTGAACCATTGATATTAGTGTGAGAGAAAGGAAAAATTAATCAAATTTTCATAATTAGTGTAGCATGTTTGTGAGGAAATGTGATGAATAATGGGTTGAATTACAGAAGAAATTTAAGGAAAGAAGTAGTTATCATAAGTAAATCTAAAGAGATTAAATTTAGTCAACACGCTCAGTGTTAGATGCTAAATTTAGATAATTTCAAAAATCCTTTAACAAATCATTTTGTAAAGCCTGATGCCAAAGTTAAATACATTAAAGCATATTATGAAGATTGTACATAATAATTAAAAATATCAATATTTTATGTAAAAATAAATAGTAATATAACACAAAACATGTGTCAAACAGAAAAATATCAAATTTCGACCTGAGGAAAATTGGAATAAAGGCTCTTTATTTCTAAACCGAAAAAAATATATTTAAATCAATTGTTGGCCAACTAGGATATACCGGTTCGTAAATCCAAAAATATGTTGAGATTATTAAGAAAATTTCAATAGCTGAACCAAAATTGCATTTATTAATTTTTTAAATAACTACAAATGGAAAATCGAATGAAAGGACAATATTGACAGATATAAAAATTTATTCTGTTTGGTCAACAATTATTGATGAATGTTTCTTAAATGTATGGTGACATGCTGTTTACAGTCTAAAATCCTAGAGGTCTAAGTGATTTTTCTTAGAGCAGACTAACTTTGAGTTGTCCATAGAAATAAAATGCATTTTAGCTCTACAACACATCACTAAATCATGAATTGCAAAAATAACCCTTCATAATAGTGTAGAGGCAAATAAAAAGTTGCAATATAAAGGTTTAATGGTGGGCATGCAAGGTGAACGTTCAAGTAGGGTTGGAGCGAGCTAGAGATACAAAGGGAAGAAACTTACTCATAGTCTCGAAATATTTCGCGAGTAAGTCTGCAAAAAAATACTTCTTCGTTTTCATCCAAGTCTGCTGGAAGTTCATTAGGCACAAATGGGTTCTTATTCAGCAGAGGCATGTTGATTCAAATGAAAAATAGCTGAGAAACTGCAGAGCATGGATAGTTACAAAGCACGAAGTAATTAGGCTATAGCTGGTTGCCCTAACAGTTCGAACTAAATACACTCAAGGTAAAAACATTTTTGATAACCACATCGGTAAGAGTCTACAGTAACACAAAAACCTTCAACCCTCTTAATGCTTGTCCTAAACTACAAATCTTAAATAAATAACAGTATATTGAACAGTGCTAGGAGATAAATAACCCGTACGTTTGGAAATTAGAATGGAGGCAAAAATTGTACTAATGACATGATCGAGAAAAAAATTGAAATTTGGAACAGTATCCTATCAATAACTTATTGAGCCTGAATTAAAATAATTTAAGTTACATGAAAAACATTTATATTTAAACTTAAAACAACAAGATGGAACGAAATATTTATTCTAATTTCTGCATGGATAGGAATAATTGTAACAGCACTGGTTGTAGAAAAGGCGGGCAATCAAATATACGGTATCATATGTTAACCTTCTGTTAGTTTCAGCTGTTAATTATTCTGTATGATTTTATTGAAGGAAAATTGCTTGAGGTTAATGAAATTTCGGATTATTAAATTATGAAACTCTGAATATGTATTGATTAAAGTTCTGCTTAAAGTTAACGTAAAATGTATTGACACATGTAAACTTTGTGTAAGCGTAATGAGAAAAACAAAAAGCACAGATATATTTCAAAAGTATTAATTTTCTAAAGCGAAACAAAGTATTTTTAACAGTGTAAATATTTCCAAACCATAAGATTATTTTTAAAATATGTAAAAAAGTTGTAAATTCTTTTAAGGGCAATTCAATTTTACAGATCGAAAGAAAGTTTATGCTTTTTATTTCCACTGCTAGGGGTGAGGTTAGCTCAGCGATAGAGCACTGGACTAATATGCTGGAGGAGATGAGTTCAAATCCCGAGGAAGCACCAAAGATTATTTTGGGTCATTCCATGTCAAATCAACAAGGGTCACAACCCGACCTTCTTGGATTTTAATAAAATTTGGTAGGTTGGTTGAAATAATAAATAATAAAATGAGGAGATGGATGAAATAAAATTTACTATCCAACATGTCTCAATTATTACAAATTTCATTTTTCAAAAAATGTTTTGAAAATTTGTACAAAACGATTTTTGAAAAGCTGTATTTTTAAAATTCTGAATATATTTCAATCTTAAAAGTACAGTTCTTCAAAAATCGTTTTGTACAAATTTTCAAAACATTTTTTGAAAAATGAAATTTGTAATAATTGAGACATGTTGGATAATAAATTTTATTTCATCCATCTCCTCATTTTTGTTGAGTACACATGTCAGCCACCACTGGTCGTCATATTCACAGGCAATAAAACTACCACATATTTTTTCATTAAAGGCTACTGTATCTGTGTCTAAATCAGTTACCTACCAGTTCAATTTCACTTTTATTGAAGTTCGAGTAAAGTTGGGTCTTAATTTTTTTTCTTAGTTAAAGGAATGAAAGGGTGCAACTTCTGGGTTCCAGTATTTTTTTTTTTTTTTTCAAATCTCCCCTTTAATTTTAGTTTGTCTGAAAAAAATTCAAATCTTGATCAGGGATGCTTATTGCTGAATTTACAATACAAATATCCATCACTCACCATATTTTTACCAACTACGCAGTGACAATTATAAAGTCAAAATTATGTTATAAAATGATCCCGTTCCCATCCCATAATGAAACTAACAGCATATGTAGTCAATGAACTGAAGATTCAAATATATTTTTTTCAGAATTTTAAAAGTACATTTTTTCGAAAACCGTTACATACAACCGTCAAATTTCCTCGTTTATGTTTCTCTAGCAATATGCCCACCAATGTGTTATTCGTTACTCTCTGCTTTTTGTTTGATTCGGCCTAGTCCATCTTCCAAATTGTTTGGTATTTACAACCTATAAATCATGAAGATGATTCCTGAAACCTTGTCTAGGGGTTGGTGGTGGGAGTCACTTGGAATTACAATATCTATGGCACTCAGTTTCCTAAAAATCTTTAAGGACTCTGTGTTGTCTTCTCTTTTCACCTCAAGATCAAGTAATTTGTGAACTCCTGCGTTTTCAACCTAAAGAACAAAATCTATAGAACTTTGACAGCCATTGATATAAGAATGCAGAAAATTTAGTTCATTTTCATTTCCTGAGAAGGAGATAAATATGTTATCCACATATCTAACATGAAATTAATGTATTTATTAATGGATTTCTGTTAGACATTAAATATTTTCTCTCTACGTAATCAACATATATATCAGCCACAAGTGGATTGATAGCAGAACCATGATCAATATCGTGTGAAAAGAATAATAATTGTTTTGGAATTTGAAATAATTTTGCTTCAAGCAGATGGATAGGAATTTTAAGGACTTGTTTGCCACAACTGAGTTGACCTTTTTAACCAAATTTCACAGATTTTAATTATATACCAGAGGGAGGGGTGTAATTAAAATTGTCATCCATCTTTGTCAATGCCCACCCCATGAACTCATAAATGAGATATATCAAAACTCCTAAATTAATCAATAGGCATTCAATGCCGGCTTGAGCAATTTGAGTCATGAAATCCGAATTGCTTAAATTAGTTTATGAAGGTGTTTCCTAAAATTCCATATGGAATATAGTTTTGGCAGGAAGGAACGACTAAATTTAAAAACTTTAAAAAAGTATTAGACTTCAATACTTAACCCTTTTCTTGGTAAGAGGGTTTGCAAGTTTTTGTGGTTTACCAAACATAATTAATGATACAACCAGTTGATAGTCTTCCAACTGCCACAAAATGCTATCTACTGTATAGCCGTATTCCCCTATGAGATCAGAAAAGAAAAATTGTTCTACCCCACCCCCATTTATGAAAACATTGCTAAAGTCAAGGTGTCGTGTGACACTTTGCCACTAGCTATTAAAATTTGTAAAGGATTTAGAATAATTTCTTTCGATGCTTCTTGCACATTGGTTGAATTGCTACCAATTGATATAAAAAAAAAATAAAAATAAAAAAAAACAACAAAATACTTATAGAAAATATTTGCCTTCAAAATTTGGGATATACTGAACTTGATGATATTGAAAAAGATACCAAAAGGAAATATGGTGTCGTACACCCCTCTGTGACCAAAGTCATTTGTGGGTCTCAACGCCACCTACCTTCACCAGCCTGTTGGCTGTCTTCAAAGCCTCTATTGGAACAAAGATCTAAGGTATTAGATCAAGAATGTAAGGTGGCTGGAGTGTTTTTCATGGCCCCAGTGACCATTTTACGTCCAAGACGTTGAAGCTTCTCCAGTCAGAGCCTGTAAAACAGCTCTATGCCATCCCATCTGTACATCCATTGTGAAATATTTGGGTTGATGCCCCATTTGTTGTCGTAAAGGATCTTACAGCTTGTGGCTTTCTTAGTGACATAGTCAATATGTTCGTTTCAGCTCTCCATGATTAATCTTAGGTATTTCTCGCCGAATTGGAAAATTTGGCCTTTTTAGGTTAATATTCAATCACACTTTAGTGAACCAGCTCAGCACCATGTTCAAAAACTGTTGCCATCGATTCAGAAATATCCAGCATAATTCATCAGTTCATCTACTTACAATCTCCACAGTACTTGGAGAGGGTCCCTCCTAGATCCGGCACCTGCCATAATTTTCTGGCCTTAATGGCCCATTTTGGCCTGAATTATTCTATTCTTCAACATGACATTAATCCATGTGAATACAATCGATTCAATGCCAAGCCTTTGTAGGGCATTTATTAAAGTTGAAGATGGCTTGTCTTCAAACGCCCCTCTATATCCAGAAACGCTCCCAAGTGCTATCTTTTTCCACTGCAGGGTGTCTTCGAAGTTTTCCACCATGGTGTGCAATGTCATGCCATAGGCATGTTATCAATACATCATTGAGACGTTTGGCCCTAAACTTCTACTATGATTTCATTACTTTATTTTTCTCATTTGTAAAACTAGAAAATTAGTTATTGTAAGAAGATATGAGAAAAAATTTGAAGATATAGAAATTATAAGTGTTTCTTCTGGATAGTGCTTTACTCGGAATATATTGTGATTTAAAATATATATTTTTCCATTGTCATGATATCATTTATGCTGTAATTATTAGTTTAGTATTTTCCATTTTCAATTACTTATATTTATGCAATAATTGAGAAATGTTCGAAATTCACTAAAACACAGACATTTTCTTATTGTCCCATTTTTCTCAAAAGCAGATGATCAGTGATGCTTAACAAAAATGAAATATAAGAAAAGTTAGAAAAGAAACACATTTTTAAGTGCTTAACAAGCCCTAACTTAATTTCACTTTATTTTACTAATATTTAAAGTTATATAATTTTAATTTGCTGTGATGGAATCCATCTTTGTTCACTGTGATCAAGTAGTTGTTAGTTGTATCTATCTAAATTTATTGTATCCTCAATTTAAAGAAAAAAAAAAAACAAACAAAAGTTTAAACCAGAAAATTCGGAGAAAAAATCAAAAAAATCACAACATTAAACGATTTATTGCTAACTCTGAGGAATGAGTGATGCATACTTGGAGTATTTAAAATATAAACAGACAAAAAAAGGACACAGATACTCAGAAGAAATGAAGATATTTGCTTTAACTATTTACTATAAATTTCCGAGAGCCTACAGTTAATGCAGGTAAGCTCAATGCACATCTAACCATAAAACGTAAAACAAAATACTGTAAAATGGAGTCACATTAGCAGAGTGCGGTGAAATTAGTACAAACCTTTACTCCGAGGATATTTTCATTTAAGTTTTACCAAAGGGTCGAACATTGCCCAAAGAGAGCGAACAGACAAATATATGCCTATTTATTTGTCTGTTTGCTCTTATATATGCTGTAAGCATATATAAGCAGTATAGGTTTGTACCAATTTCACACTGTACTAATGTGCTCCCCTTTTACGGTATCAATTTCATTTATCCGCCCCACTTTTATATAAAATTAACTTAATTTTCCTTTTACTTTTTTCAGAACGAATCTCCAGCTGCCACATCCATCTAGGTTGTCCAACATTGACGTAAAACCTGGCTTCCTCACCAATGTATTTGATAGACTGAAATCATTGGACGAAACTGAGGAAACCTGTAATCTGATCATTGACGCCATGGCAGTAAGGAAACATATAATATATGACAATTCAGAGAATCTTTTTTTTTTTTTTTTTTTTTGGTAATTGTGACTTTTGCTAATACTTGGATTTAGAAGCCTCCAATATTCCTGCTATTACTATGCTGAAGCTCTAATTTTCATGTTACTAGGCTTTAAAAATTTCTTGGAAATGGCGCATTAGTTATTTCATGCAAAATAAAAATAATGCTTCTCTTCAAAGTACGTTAATAAAATCTGCCATACAATTGTCAGAGCAAGCTGGAATGAAGATACACGGTATCTCTTTTGATGGGACCTCAATCAACTTTGTGACACTAAATTCTCTGGGCTGCAACATTCATGGCAGTCTCAGTGAAATAAATTCTAAATTTACTTTGTTTTCAAAACTTTCTATGCTATTCCAGATCCTTGCCACATTTTAAAGCTAGCAAGGAATTGTTTAGCTACATTAACAAAGATTAAATCTCTGAATGGAGTGATTGATTGGTCGTACATTACTTCAATGCAAGAAAACATTGGATTAAAGTTTGTTAACAAACTATCCCAAACACATGTAGAGTGGCAAGCCAATAGGATAAAAAGTCCGTCACGCAGGAGCTGCATAACTAACCACTTTCCTCAGAATTTGGGTAGTGTAGACTGCTTTCCAGAACAATTTGCTTAAAATATCCTACTTAAATAAAATAAAAACGTGAATAGTTCTCATTTTGTAATGAGTAACTGATCAATTATTAATTTGCATCCAGAGTTATGTTTACACATGGTACCTACTACACCACAATCTGGTTCTTATATCCATGCAATTTTATAACATCAATAATTTCTCTTTTTTTCCAAACTTAGATTCTCCCAAATACAACTTTAGTAACACAACTCTATCTCAAACACATAATACTGAAAACACTCTCCATCCTAACATTAATCTTGCACAATTAAACACAACAAGGGCGGAGATGACCAAGCAGTTTTCTGCCCTTAAACTACCTACCAACCCAACCCTACTACACTACGTAATAAATACAAAAATCCTCATATTATCGTATTTTGATCTAACGCAGGAACAGGATACAGTCACTCTAGTGGTAGAAAGCGCTCTTTCTCATGAGTTACCCACGACGTATACAGCGTTTCGTTACAATACAGCAGAAATTACGACCGGTATGAGTATATTAGGAATTTGGGTCCGGAGTAAACCCCCCCTTCTAATGAACCGATTTAGTTTCTTTTTACAACACATATTTACCTGTAGATTACCACTACGAATACCGAGTTTCGTCGAAATATACCAAAAATCACGGCTGGTAGTGGCGAATTGGTATTGTGGGTCCGGAGTAAACCCCCCTCCAATTGAACCGATTTCGTTTATTTTTACAACACATATTTACCTGTGGATTAGCACTACGAATACCGAGTTTCGTCGAAATATACCAAAAATCACGGCTGGTAGTGGCGAATTGGTATTGTGGGTCCGGAGTAAACCCCCCCTTCTAATGAACCGATTTAGTTCATTTTTATATCTCACTTTTCTCTCTATATTAACAATACGAATACCAAGTTTCGTTGAAATATAACAATTATTACGGCTGACATAGTCAAATAAGTGTTTTGGGTTCGGGGTAAACCCCCCCTTCCGGTGGACCGACTTTAGTGGTTAACGAACTCGTTCAATCGTTTGCTAATTGAATGCTATATACCAAGTTTCGTGACGAAAAAACAAAAACTCTGGCCGCTATCGTGTTAACAGACACACACACACACACATATATATATATATATATATATATATATATATATATATATATATATATGCATATATATATAGATATATATAAATTTTAACGGGGGTCATTTTCGGTGTCTACTAGGTAGGATCGATAAAGATTTGAAGAAATTTTTCAAAAATTCCGTCATGAGTCCAACCTCAATAGCTACTTTCCTTCGGAGGAAAGTGCTAAAAGTAAACCAGGCAGCACAGACATTAAGAAAAGCAGTTGCTGATGCTTTAGAATTTTTGTGTAAGGAAAAATACCTGGTTTGAAGGCGCAGAGGAAACAATTTATTTCATAAGGAAAATGGACCATCTTTTTGATTTCCAAGGCACAAATAATAAACCAAAATATTGACTATCTCGAAACAATTTTATTTCAAATTTTGAAATATTTGTTCAGCCTACACAGAAGAGACTAGTTCCCCTCTATTTCAGCGGTAGAAAAATCTTTTGTTCAAAATGGTTTGTTCCCGGCGCACAGTGTAACGAAGTAGTGGGGGTTATGGACAAAAATCATTAACCACTAGTTATTTTCAAATAAATATTTTTATCAATTGAAATCAACACAAAACAAGGTAACAATAGTATAATAATGCATACTATACGTTTATAATAATATTAATTGTAATATTTCTAATATTAATAGAAATAATATAGGAGGTAATAATATTATTAATAACAATATTATAAAATATATTATAACGGTAACATATAATGTAGTAATAGTATAGTAGTAAATTATACTTATAGTAATATTGCCATGGAATAATAATATTTTACCATTTTATATGAAATTGTTAAATCATTTTTTAATTCCGAGTCTGAGTCGTTTTTGGATTCTTGAGAATGTAAACTTATATCGAAACCAATATCTATTTGATTTTTAATGTCATCCTCTATTCTACATTCATTAATGTCTGGACTGATTTTGCTTTGCCTTTTTATATTTTTTCTCCGTAAAAAAAGCTCTGGGCCAGATATCAGAAGGACCCGGCGCTTTTTCGATCTCTCACACAACGCTGTAAACTCTTTTTTATGTCTGCCTCTAAGGAAGCCGGAAGGACCATCGGGGCGTGAATATCTTTTTTCTTGATAAAAATTAATAACAATTTCTTCTAAGTTGATATATTGTTTCAACCAGTATATATATAAGTTTTTTCTCTGCGGTGAACACGTTCCCACATTTTTTACATATAGTACAGGACTAAACTGGCAGTCTTTTTAATATTGCTTAATATTTCTTTAGGAGCATCCTGCAGATTAAATTGAATCATTTGCCCAAGGATTAATACCGTTTTCTTGGATTTATCCACATTTTTTTCAAATTTGGAAGAAAAAATGATGATGGACCTAAAAATAAAAATCTTTGGAATCGGCAAATTTCGGCAAACTAAATTGCCCTCAGTACATTATACTTGAGAAATTTATTTAATTTTGTACTTAAGAAAAATTTCATAAATCAATAAAGAATAATTCAGGATAAATAATAAGGGAGTAATTACCCAAAATCAATTATATCAGATAAAAAGTCCGTCACGCAGGAGCTGCATAACTAAGCACTTTCCTCAGAATTTGGTTAGTGTAGACTGCTTTCCAGAACAATTTGCTTAAAATATCCTACATAAATAAAATAAAAACGTGAATAGTTCTCATTTTGTAATGAGTAACTGATCAATTATTAATTTGCTTCCAGAGTTATGTTTACACATGGTACCTACTACACTACGCAATAAATACAAAAATCCTCATATTATCGAATTTTGATCTAATGCAGGAACAGGATACAGTCCCTCTAGTGGTAGAAAGCGCTCCTTGCGGCGGCTTTGTGAACCTACGTCTGCCGGCTTTTCTATCTTCAAATATATTACAAATTAAACCCCCGCTTTCCGATTGACCGATTCAGCTCATTTTTACAACACTTCAAGCGCCGTAAAAAAGTTTGTAGACACGTTTGTAGAAATTCCAAAACTAAAAAACAGTACATGGAAAGCACATTATCTGTGAAGAAACTAAATGATTATTACAACAGTTCTTGTGCAGAAAACTTGAGAGTTAACTATGAATATTTTCGAAATATATTTGTTCGTGATTACAAGATGAGTTTTGCTTCGCCAGCTACTGATCTCTGCTCTAAATGCACTCAATATGAGGAAAGGCTCAAACTAGTTAAGGACAACGAGAACCTTCAGCTTGAGTTTGTCAGTCACAGCAGGGCCGCCACATCTCAGAGCCGGGCCCAGGACCAGATCACGGGCCCCACTTCTCAGAGCCAGGCTGAGAATTCTAGTACTTTGCTATAGGAACTTGGACATTTTAAAATTATTTTCATCTTGAGTTTTGAGCGAAATGAGAATAAAAGCCGACAATCGGTGCAGCAAAGGTCACTTTCGATACTTGTAGTTTTATTACGACTCCTAATGAAATATACTATTCTGGGACTGCTAGAATTAGTTTTTTCGTTGTTTTGTCGTTTATGTACATTAAAAAAAATATAGATCCCATTCCAATAAATATAGGCTACGCCCGTCTATATTTCTAAGCCCCATTCTTTTTTCAAGCTCATAACCTATACAATTTTTCCCAATTCCCAAATGCATTTGTTATTTATCTACTAACAGAGAAACCTCAATGCACTACAAATTTACTTTCTGGGAGGCGAAGACTCCGAAAGCGCACTCGCCAATCGCGTGGATGCACGTTGGGAAAAGAAAAACTTTATTTGTTGTAAATAAAGAACGCTACTCAAATAAATTGAGTTGCTATATACACAGCCTGCTAATCATTCTTTCGAAAATGCATTTTATTAATTTTGGGGGTGTTAGTTAATTTATTTTAGAATATGGAGGGAAAGAAAAAGAAACTTAGTAATTTAGTAGTTCTACCTTTAGATGTAATTTTGTAAGTTAATTTTTAAGGAGGGTAAATTTTTGTTTGTATCAAATTTGCTAGATATTTTGTAAAACATAATGATCTCCGAAAGAATGATTAGCAGCTGTTCAGTTCCCATAAATGTGATTGTTAAGGATCCCCAGGGATTCAATAAGAATTGATTCCGCGAGTACAGCTAGCTTGTTCGTGTCGAGTCCGAGGGTTTCCAGGAAGTCACAAGTTGCTTTAGGGATTGTTCCTCTTGTACCGAACCAAAGCCCTTGTACAATATAATCTCTTCTTCCATACGCTTCATGAAATTTTTCTTCGTATGTCGTTATGCATTTGGTATAGATGGCCTTTTTTTCCGAGTCAATTGACTCTGCCTGCATCGGATCATTTGTTTCATACCTAATGGTAGGGTCAATTATGTATGCAGCTTTTGATTTTTTGTGAAAAGCAATTATGTCAGCATACCTCGAAGAGCCATCTTCATCCACGGCATAGACTTCTTCATGGCATTGGAAGCCTTTTTCTTGAAGGAAAGCAATGATCTTGTGTTTGAGGTTATGGTGACGCCTAGTGACAAGAAGCATGCTGTTAGGACATTTCCCAAGCACGTGTGCTGGTGTTTCAGTCTCTCTGCCGCACTTGCGACAGAGGGGTCCAACAGTTGATGCTCCCATAACACTAGGAACTCCTCTCAATGGCGCATAATTGATATTGAGTTTAAGGGCATTTGTCCATTCAGAGCCAGACAGACTTTCCTTTTGATAAACGAACTTATTGGCTTTGGGGCAATCTTTGAAATGCATAACTCCAACACCTTGCCATTTAGAGCGAGCCCATTCTTCAAAGGACTTTTCCCGTAAGGAACGCCTTATCATTTTAATATTGTGTTCCTCAGCAAGATCGGCAACCTCAACATTTAGTCTACTGGCACATTCAGATGCCTCCTTCTTGTAGTTGAATATTGGCTGGAACTGTTCATCCGACAAGCCGGCTCTTAGCAGGCTTGTTGTGGTTAATTTTGTCATGTTTTCATTGACCTGTCGTAATGCCTTTTCATTAATTATCATCTCATGGGAAAAATCGCATCCGAGATATTTAATTTTATCATTTTCCTCTATAGAATTGATTTCTCCGCCGTTTTCTAGCAATAGCTTCCCCTTCACTAATTTTCCTTTTTCAATAATAATTGCAGAGCTCTTCTTTGCATTGATTTCAAGTCCAATCTCACTGAATACCCTGGTGACAACATTAACTATTCTTACACCTGAATCTACTTCCCGAGACGTTACAACTTGGTCATCTGCAAATCCTGTGAGAATAACAGGATTTTGATTTTCTACAAGTCTGTAACCTAATCTGTTTGCGAAATCGGGGTCACAGACTTCTCGATATACATGGTCAATGGCCAATATAAATAAAGTTGGAGACAAAGGCCCACCCTGCGGTACTCCACGCTTCACTTCGATGTAGTCTGTTTGATTCAGTCCAGCAACTATTTGTATTCTATTATTACATAGTTAATCAATTGTATTAATGTTCGGGTTCTTAGATACGTCATCATATTTGTCTCGTATATTGTTATTATCATGCCCGAAAATCGACTGAAAGTGATTGTGGATTGTTTCAGCTTTAATTGAGCAGCGTTTAGGACTGTCGGCGTTCATTACAGTATTAACCACTCGTTTCCTTCTATTGTAATAATCATATTGAGCTATTTCATACAGATACTGTTCGGTTATCCTTGCCCTGGCAGCCTTGTTCGCTCTCTGAGGATTGGAACATTCTCCTGCACCTTTACCTTTTCCTGTTTTATCGGCCTTTTTCCGAGAATTATAGTACCTGATTGCAGGGTGCTTATATAACATTAAACTCAATTCACGGTTTGGAAGGCGCATTGTCAGTGAGCTGGACGATCTATTGAATGAATTATTTTATTTTTATTTTTTATTTTTTTTATTTTTTTTTTATGGCGCATCGACATCTAGGCCATTAGCGCCGACATCCAGGCAACCATTGCTAGTCACTTGCTCTTCCTCTCCTTAATCTTGTTCCAACTACGGTCTTTGTAAGGTGTGTCTTAAAAATTGTGTGCAAATTTTATAAATTCTTTTCACAATGGATTTATTACCTAGTGGTATGTTCTTTATACATACATAATATATATCTAATACAGAAAGGCATATCAAAGAAAAAAATATATTAATGACATTATTACTAGATTGTTCATATTTTGTTGATTAAGTTTGAGTGAGGTCCACTTCCAAATATTTTTTTTCGATAAGCCTTAAGCTTCTACTTTACTGTCTTGAGACTTTCAGCTCCCCCCTCTTCCTCCTTTTAATGCAAATTTAAATTTAGTTTAGGCAGTCAGATAGAAGCAGAAGAATCCGCGGCGCACAGTGGGCGAAAATCGCCTTTTAGGTGGATAAAATTCAAAAAAATATTTTACAAATCACTTACTAAATACTGTCTAGTATTAGTAGGATTAAGGTAAAATGTAAATATTTACTTTCTTGGATATTAATCGGACTCTAAGAAAGGGAACATTTTTCCCAGTGTTTATTGCAGTTTTGTTCTTGTAATTACTTTTCCATTTTTTGAACAGAAACCATACGTGTTTATTTAAATTTCATGTTACCGATGTATATGTAATTAGCCTATTGAAGTGTAGTTTACCACATGATCCACTTCAAGAACTGTCATTAGAAAATGAGGCAGACGATACTGACTCGTCAAAAGAAAATGCTGAAGGATGTAGCAGTATTGAATCAGACGATGATTGATGGATAATGCGTTTTTAGTGCATAATATAATTGTATATATTTGTTATTATTAAAAAAAAAACAAAAACAAGTCAGTACAATTACTTTTTTCTTCAAGTTGTTAGTCTATTTTTGTTATTTATTTTCGAATTATAGCCTATGTATTATTTTTTATGAATATATGTATCATGTTTATGTAAATAATAGATGCAAAAAGGTACTACTTAAATGTTCCATAGATTTACAAAATGTTTTCCCAATTTTTATCTATTATGTCAAAAAATTTGTGTCTACAACATTTGTTGGTTGGATATACTAAAAAATATGGGTCAACGATTTTTTAAAATATTTTTCCCTATCTCAGTGACCTCAAAAATATTGAAAAACACAAAAAAATAATTTTGTCGCCCTAAAAGTGGATTTTTGCCCACTGTGCGCCGATGGGAATCGAACCTATCATGTCCCGCTTATGAATCTAAGGCGCTAGCCACTAGACCACGGGGAGACCCCCAATCATGCTATTATCATCACTCCTGATAAAAAACCATTGGAGAGTAGATTCAATGGACCTGTTGCTGATGACGTTGCTGGAATCGTGGTTGGTGACCTTACAGCTACGCGAGAAATATTAATCTTGAGTCCATTGCTCTTACACGCCATTCTTACGACGCTATCCAATATCCGCTAATGTTCTGAAAGAGACAAGGCGGATATTGCATAAATATTAAACAACGAGATCCCACAACAGGTGAGAGATTATTATTTCGCTACCAAAATATTCACTATATATAATGTACATGGCAAAACAACGTTTGCCGGGTCAGCTAGTATATACACACCCGGGAAACGGTCTGGGACCCCGAGTCCAACCCTTGAGCGACGACACTTGAAGATAAAATCTTTAGTGCGTGCCCGAGTTCTAACGTACTGGTCCTCCAGTACGTTAGACGAGTGCTCTGGCACTGAACAAACCTCGCCCCCATAAACAAACATATATATATATATATATATATATATATATATATATATATATATATATATATATATATATTCAATCATGCTCTAGCATCTACAAAAATAATCCGATTTTGATGGAATTGGCACAAAGATAGTTTTACAAAAAACGAAAGGCCAAATTTGAACAAGGAAAACCCCATCCCTAGGGGAAGATAACAAGATTTAGCGAGGTTCTTCAAGTCCATTTCCTCTCCTACCCTTCTTAATGTTGAGCAGCTGGTAAAAGTCTGCTCTCGCCAGAGCACCGAAGAAAATACTCATCAAAACGCCTCTGCTCACTGAGTACGCAACCTTGTGATACATCCACTAAATCTCATAAAAATACCTTTCTTCTAAGGTCTCGTATATATTCGGTTTCATTAAAAATCTATTAGGAAAGTTTGCATCTACAAGTTTAAAGGACCATTTGTGGGTTATGAAACGGCTACATCTTTCGTCTGTACTTCCGGATTAGTCGTCATAAGCGAGGGTCCTATTTCTATGGAAAGCACTAATGGTACTTCATTTTGAAGTCCAAAACATTATTTGGTTATCTTTGGTGGATGTTGTGAATTCCTTTGAGATAGAGGGGGGTTTTGAAGTGTCAGAGAAACTGGAGGGAGGGTCGGAGGTTGAAGGGGTGGGGTTAGAGCAATTACACAGAGAGGTGGGGGAAGGGGGGGAGGGGAAGGCAGCCTGATTTAAATCTAATTTCAGGACGAGTGGCAATTACCGACGAGTGGCTCTTTTCACTTGAACGACAGGCCGCTAATTGCTCTATCTAGCGGCGTCCAACGCAAACTCCTCCTCGACCACTTCACCAGCTCCCTTCAACAGTTCCCTTCTCTTCACCTTATACCTAGGGGAACAGGCGATTTAAAGGTTGACGCTTGAAGGCTGGCCTCAGCCTTGTGAATGGGGATCGAGTGCCTGTGTCTGTAAGTAGGCATTGACGTTTCTGTAAATAGAACCCTGGATAATGGCCTCGTTTTTTTGGGCCAATTTCAGCGAATCCTAATAATTTCCCCTGATGTCTGTAATGTTTAGTATTCGTTGGAGTTGCCCAATATGAGTATCATCATCTTTGGGTTCGTTTGGACGGCATTAAATGGTGATCTAAAATTTGCAACAAATGAAGAGGGTAAGATCTTCAGGCAATGTTGGCTTCCCGTGCCCTCGCAGTAAACTGCTGCCACATGCCCAGAAGACAATGCTGGATTAACCTCTGCTGTTGGAAAATTTTATCTTCCTGCCAAAAGTGGACCTTTCACAATCCTTTCAGAACAAGTCCCTTAGTAGGACAGACCTTGACACACCTTTCTGAGAAATAAGTGATCGTATTTCATTCACGGCACTGTTGAGCTCCCAAGGATAATCTCTTAAACTCATAAAAAAAGACTCATCAAGATCTATGCCTCACCACAACAACTAGAAGACTCCTGGGCACACTCGATTGATGGCAAGGGACAAAGTGAAGTGCCCGTCTTAATATCGTTTTGTCCACTTTTGTAACCAGTGTTAACTTATCTTTCAAAAACTACTCTATTATTCTTTTAGTATCGACTATTATTTTCTATGAAACCACACCAATACTCTCTTTAATATTTAATTTACTCTTTAAACCTCCTCTTCCACTATCTTATTTTGCTTGCATTGAGCCTACTCTCGAAATTAAAAAAAAATTAGAACATGCTCATTTTGTGCATTGAAAAGACGGACCGGATGCGGGCAGACACACAGATCGGATGTGGGGAGACAGGTAGACCGGAAGTGAGCGCGCTACTTTGGTGTCACATTTTTGTTTCACTTCCGTTTTCGGACAGTCAGGCTAAAGCATGTTCAGCTTTATCCACGGGTAAGTATGTTTTGCTAGAGTTGGTATATTGCTCAAATAGACGGTAAATTCATCAGAACTCCTACTATAAGTTTCATTCATCAGGGGCATTTTATTCATTGCATGCATTGCAGCAATGAGTTTCTTTAAGAAAAAAAAAAAATAACTCGGCCTCTAATAGGTAAAACGTATACCTGGGAACCCATTAATACAAAACCGTTAGAGTTTTGAAAAAACAGTGCTCCTGTGGGTGGATTCTCCTTGCTAACGAACTTTAATATATATATATATATATATATATATATATATATATATATATCATGATGATTAGATAGTTAGCCGTCGAGGTGATAAGTAAAGATGGAATGGTTGGGATTCAGGGTTTTTTTTTTGTATTAATTTCTGTTTTTCTTGTCATTTTAGCTGACGAAGGCTACAAATGAGTAGCCGAAACGTCCAAAATATAGATTTTTTATATTAAAAAAAATCATATTGAGGTTTCTTTAGCCGAATCCCAACCATTCTATCTTTACTTATATATATACATTCCATTAATAAATCATTCTTGTTAATTCATTCGTTTCATTTATTGACCTTCCGCCTTATTAGTGATTAAAAAAAAGTTATGTAATATCATATAAATCACCTCCCCCATAAAGCCATCATGTTCCTCATCCTTATATATAACAGTGTACTGCGAACCACTCACTTCCCTTCCTCCTGGAAGCACTCCTCTGTAATCCTTATCCCGAAACCAAACAAACCAGCTACCGAAACATCATCCTACCACCCAATCAGTTTGTTACCCATCCTCTCTAAAATCCTTGAAAAACTTTTATACAAACGTATCCTTCCCATAGTTGAATCCTCTGGTATCATTCCAACTCATCAGTTTGGCTTCCGATCACTCCACTCTACGACCCAACAAGCTTTCCGAGTTGTAGATACAATATCCTCAACGCTTGAGCGTAAGGAATTCTGTTCAGGAGTCTTTCTTGACGTAGCCCAGGCCTTTGACCGAGTCTGGCATCCGGGCCTCCTTTATAAGCTCAAGCGTTTTCTCCCCATCACCTACTACTTAATCCTAAAATCCTTTCTTTTGTCGCGCCTGCTTCATGTCCAGTACAATGCCTCAAATTCTACATCCCGCCCCGTGTCTGCTGGAGTACCCCAAGGCAGCATCCTAGCCCCTTTCCTCTACTCCATCTTCACCGCTGATATCCCCACTAATCCCAGTACCATTACCACAACTTTTGCAGATGATACTGCAGTGCTTTCATGTTCTGCCAACCCGCAGCAAGCCTCAGAAGCGCTCCAAAATCATCTATTGGAAATCGAGATGTGGCGAATTAAAGTTAACACCGAAAAATGTAAGCACGTCACATTCATACTGCGGCGCAGTGAGTGCCCATCTGTTACCCTAAACGAAACCCTCATTCCCAAATCCGATGTTGTTCGATACCTAGGCTTCCACCTCGACAAGAGACTTACTTGGAACACACACACAAAAACAAAACGAGAAGAACTACACAGACGCTACGGCCTAGTTAGACGACTAATAGGTCCCAAATCAAAACTCAGTACTGAAAACAAACTAACAATCCACAAAACGATTATTAAACCGATTTGGACATACGGCATTGAACTATGGGGTACAGCAAAACCTTCCAACATAAACCGAATCCGAACCTTCCAGTCCAAAGTCTTTCGCCGGATCCTTAATGCTCCCTTCTACGTCAACAATAATATCATCCACCGAGACCTCGAAATTCCCTTTGTCGCTGAATTAGCTAAAACCCGCTTCTCCACTTTTCATTCCAAGCTAGCCTTTCATCCCAATCCCTTTCCACAGATGCGATCCCTTCCAATCCCCCGAGACGCCTGAAAAGAAAGTGGCCTAGGGACCAACTGTAACACTTAAAAACATAATTCATTCCTTAGGGAGTGACAGCAATGGCTGCCTTCTCCCCTCTATTCTTCCTTGTGTATAGCTATGTATGAGATATTTATTTACTTATTGTATTTATGTATACAGATTGTAAATATTCAATAAAAAAAAAAAAAAAAAAAATATCATATAAATCTCTTAATAGATTCTCCTTGGTCGGTTAATACTTTTTAATCCACCTTAAGTTGATTTAGTACGAAGAGTTTAAAGGATAACTCCTCAAGGCGGATTAAACGCTAAGCACTCACAATGGGGTTGTAAATATCTAAAAGAGGCGTTTAAACCGTCTACAGGTTAACCCTGATGCACTTAACCACTCCCTCAGGTGCTTTATAATATACTTGCCGTAATTCATGAGGTTTATAACCTGGCTTAATGGGTACCTTATATCGTCGGGTATATTGCAAGCTAGCAAATCTGTATGAATACAACTTTACAGGACAACCGAGAAACAGTTTCCAACCTTCTGTAAAGTTTGGCGCCTTCCTTCGTAATTTTACAAAGGTGTATTTATTTATGATTGTTTTTTAACTGGCAAGGAATCCTAGTGATATCAATAAATATCAAGTAAAAATGTATTTTTCTGTAATACGAGTGTATCACAAATCTCTCTCTACTGGGATGAAAAATCGCTTAGGAAGTCGACCTGATGTTGAATCCCAACAACTTCGATATCAGTACATCACCCTCAGAGTATATATATATATATATATATATATATATATATATATATATATATATATACACTCGTAGATGAATTTTATGAGACCTTTTTCAAGGCGATATTTCTAATGTTTTAAGATGGAAAAACCTCTATTTTTTATTTCTATATTTTCTGAGGAATCCTCGTTACATATTTCACGAAATCATCATAACTGAAATGTATACATTTTGGATACGTTTAAAAGAACTTAGGCTGACAAGAATGATTTTGGACATTTTGTAACCGACCGCCATATCCCAGCCTCGTAGAATTCCCATAAAAAAATTGAAAGCTGAATATCTATATGAATTTCTTAAGTTGGGAAAAATGGCGCTTGATCCTTGGAAAATGTTGTTGTTTTTTTTTGCTCTTTGCTTTTCAAATCACTCCTGATATAATCATCATATGGAATCACGCTAAGATGACGTATGTAGTTAGATGTAGTCACTGAAGATTTAGTTTCTGATGTACTGTATATCACGCATACATCACAGATATTTTCTCAATTGCTTTGAGATCTTCCTTTGAAAGCTAATTTACTTATTAATTTATGGATCTGGCCTCGAGAAGTGTAATGAAGTGTGAGATAAGGCTGCTTATCAGGGAGACAGAAGTTGCTTGACTTGTGAGACTGTTGAATAAGCTTGATTAGGGGGCTTGGATAACTCCAGGAGCCACTTATTAGCACAAACTTATTGCAACTTGCTCCAGACATTAGCTCGGCTATAGGAAGCTCATCAGGACTCATAGGGAACTACCCTCCTAATTCTTATTGTAGCGTAAAGTGGAGATAAAAATAATAAAAAAGTCCGACTCGCAGGAACTGCGTCAACTTATTACGGTTCCGTTCTGATCCCTAGTTCCATTAGTAAAGGAATAGAAACAGTTATTGGTAGGGTTTGATCTTTCGTGAAAAATATAAAATAAAATCTCAACGAGAAGGACGTTTAAGGCGCCACAACAGGAAACTGACAGTATCCTAAGCGGAAATGACTCCCACTCCTTCTCAACGTTCTCTCTAGGAAAACACTATTACTAATAAGTTTCTCATTTTCTTGCCTTCTTTTAGTAAAATACTAATTTTACTGATAAATGCAATTTAAAACAAAAAACAACCAATTAAAAAGTGAATTCAACAAAGACAAAAACCCGTTCAAAATAAATTTAGTAAGCTTTTAAATGGTCAAATTTCACTTACCATGATTTCCCAAACGTTTGCGAGATCCCAGAACTTTTTAATGAAAAACTGTTTTTCGAATACTTCCAAATGTAACCAAAATACAAACAACTTAGGATAGGTGAATTTCAAACACGTAGAAAATATTTCAATTTACAGTACACAGACATAAAATGAGTTACAAATATATTTTTTTCCAGTTTACACAAAATGGTTACAGACAACGCTTTAAAAATGGTTTCATTCGTTTTCCTATGTAGTAGTAGTAGTAGTAGTAGTAAGTAGTAATGTAAATTTTATTATATACATGTACAAATAATAAGTCCTTGAGAAATTCAAAATAAATTTACATAAGCTTGGATATAATCCATCAGCTAAGCGACACCACATAATACTATATACATGAAAATAAAATAAAAACAATATGAGTGATTTTAAATAATATAAAAACAAATAAATAAGTAAAACAAAAATTGGTCCTCCTTATTCCTGATAATCAAATTTAAAATTCATTGCCTCTTTAACGTAGTGGTATAGTTTTGAGTAGTCCTGGCCATTCAAATAGTCTATTGCTTGCGTGTGGGTTAATTTATTTCTGTGGAAGATGTTTACTCTTATCTCGGAGAGGATTGGGCATACAGCTAGGAAATGGATGATATCTTCGGGTTGTTTCTTGTTGCAAAGAGAGCAGAGGGCACTATCATCAGAACTCCAAGGCTTTCTATTCAGATTGAGGGTTTCTGTTCTGGCTCGCATGATGGTTCTTATCATTTGAAGGCTGTTAGTGTCGTTGATATAAGACAGCTGCTTACATTCAAATTTCAAAATTTTGTAGGTTGTGTGAAACTGTGCTGTCGTTAGCCTGTCTTGTAGCTTTTCTTTTTCTTGGGAGTCAATACTACCTACTATGCATTTGACGATTGAATGTATCTTCTCCAGTGGGGTTGAAAAAAAAGTTTGCGGTTCGTATCTGGCTTTAATACAAACATCACGTAAGTCATTGTACCAATCAACCTTACTCACAACCACTTTAGCTGCAAGCTGCTTAGTGAGCCTCTCTTCAGGAGCATTCATCACTTTTAGAACGTACATGAGATGAAGCTGCAGAGTGTAGATGTACATGGATGATCTTCCTGTTTCCAGCTGCAAAGCGTAGTTGGCGTATTCCTAGGGAGGCAGAATAATCTCTTTATGAAACTTCGTTGAACCTGCTCGACCTTGTCATGGCTTCGCCCGCCCCACACCTGTGCACCATAACACAGGACTGCTCTAGTCACAGTGTCTAGCCCTTGCATTTTTGCGGAGATAGGCACTTCTTTCTTCATTATAAAACTACGCCAAGTAGTATGAATTCCGCGCATAGCAATAGGTACTTTCTTTTCTAAGTGTTTGCGAAATGACAGGTTCGGTGTTATGACTATGCCTAAGTACTTGTATTCATTGACTATTTCTATTGGCTCACCATTGTAGTGCCATACATCGTCTTTAGCATTTTTTCCACCATTTCTGAAAATCAGAACTTTAGATTTCTTCAAATTTACGGTCAAGTTCCAAATACTAAAGTATTGTGCTAGTTTGTCTATCATCTTTTGGAGTTGGGATTTGCTATCACTAAGGAACACAATGTCATCAGGAAACAGTAAACTTCCTATCATGGTATTTTCTATTCTTATCCCTCCTCCGACATACTCAGGCATATCCAGTATGTACAAAATAAACAGCAAGGCACTCAATACATCTCCCTGTTTATATATTCAGAAATTTTATTCTTCACCCACACACCTGGCATTGTATTACTATACTACTGCTGAATAATGTAGATGACTTTCGTTGATAATCCAATCTTTGAAAGTTTAAATAGGAGGGCCTGACGACTTAGCGAATCAAAAGCAGATTTGAGGTCGACAAAAAAAGCATAGACTTTTCCGCTTTCCTTAGAAATTTTAAGCCTAGCTATGTTAATTAAATTAAAAACGTTATCTTTTGTCGAATAACCTTTTCTAAAACCAGCTTGAGTGTCCGGCAGAATTTTATTTTTATGAACAAAACTCTCAATTCTTTTTAGGAGCATCCCAGTGAAGATTTTTGCAACACAGTCTATAAATGAAATATCCCTGTAATTTTGAACCTCATTCAGGTCTCCTTTCCTTGTGCAGCGGAAATATAATTGATTTTGTAAAACTCGGAGGTAGGCTTTCATTAATTAGAACAGAATTATAAAATTTTAAAAGATAGTTGAGAAAGTTGTCTGGGGCATACTTATAAAATTCGTATGGAATTCTATCAATTCCTGGCGCTTTATTGTCCTTTACAGTTTTCAAAACATCCTTTAGCTCATCAAGTTCAAACAGCTGTTCCATCTCACTGATTGTAATCATTGGCATAGCATAACTGATAGAATTAACATCCGAATTTAATGAGCCTCTGAAATATTCGATCCAGTCATCAACCGTAATATTGTTACTAATAGAAAAGTTTGATCGATTTATGGTTTACCGTTTTCCTATGTTAAGTAACCTATAAAACGAGTACCTACAAGCATATGGACTCGAAAACGTATGCGCTACGATTTTTTTCGCCCGAATATCGCTCCAAAAGCCAATTTAGTAGATGGCCGCATTACATTCAAGTATCCACCTCGTCTGAATAGCCGAATTTCCTGGTTTAATTTTACGCATTTTCCCCTCAAATTGCCTCGCGCTGATGAAATTATTAATTTACGAAGATCCTGAGGGTTTGACTTTGAAGTAATTAGCCCTTGTTAGGGTCTCGTAAATATTCTAACACTCCACAACAATGAACAATTTTCTATCTCAAAAATATTTCATTCTTTTGTTCCTGTGCTTTCTTAATGTATTAATGAATGTATTGCTCTAATTAAGTGGGGAGCCTGTGCATGGGTTCGGGATATTATTACCACGGATGGACCATCACCAGGTATAGCGTAAACTCTATGAGGGACAAAATCGCAGTTTTTTTCTAGCAATTCAAGGTCTGCCATCATAGTTGAAATGAACCGCAAATATAAATAATATTATGAAATAGGTACAGTAAGGTGACAGCTAGCCTGCTACCGTCCAAGCAACGCATGCTGCCTAGGCGTGCGTGCTCTCTTCAAAACCAACTAAAAATTCAAACCCCTTTAAAAATACTTAAAAATTTGAATATCAAAAAATCCTTTCTTAGTGAGTGTCCATGAAAAATTTAAATTTTTTCTGTCAAGTGGTTTGGGCTGGGCGATGATAGTCAGTGAGTGGTATTTGACAAAAATATAGCAGATAACCTCTATGGCTGTAATAGCTTAATGGTGGACCTCTAGGCTATTAGAAGATACTCTATGGCTGTAATCACTGGCTGCCTCTATGGCCATTGGAATGCTCCAATAAACAGATTAATTAAATACTCTACCTCTTTGGCGAATATAAAAAATAACCTCTATGGCTGAAATAGCCTAATGGCGGACCTCTAAAGCTGATTTGCTCCATGAAGAGCGACATGTAGGATGCAGCACTAATTCGGCTGGTAAATGTGGTAAACCAGACGCCCACCGTACATCAGCCAGTATTGCTCAGTATGTTGCGTGCTGTGCTGCGGTGGCTGTTCTTGGTTTACGTGAGTAGGCCCATCTGCATTCACTCTCGTTACCAGTCCTTATCACATAACCAAATTTTCTAAGCAATTCTTGATATATTTTAACCAATATTTTAGTTATATATCTCTTGTTACATTCTATTTATTTGTGTAATTTTATGTTTGTGTTCCTCTAGGTCACACACTTATTGCAATTATATAACTGTAAATTAGTAAAAATTACTACTCATGAATATGGAGGTGTTACCGAGGCTGTTTTTAATAGGTTTTACTTCTTAGATCAACTATCTTCAAATAAATAAAAAATTAACTTAGGCCAACTATAATTTGGGAAAATCTGGCTATCTGTAAGATTCTTTGAGTTTTGGTACAACCAAGACCGAAATTCTCTAAAATCTAAAACATTTCTTGAGAAAAGTAGTAAAAAAGTTGAATTTTAGTTTCGAGGGAATCGAAAATGTTTGTATATTAAATTTTGGTCATGTTTGGTGCAGATAAAATTTTTTAAAAGATATAAATAAAAAAAATAATCATCATAAATGGGCAGTTTTGGACTTTTGGGACATTTTCATAAATATCGCCAAATCGTGATAAGGTAAAGTTATCAGTATAAATGGATTTCTCACAAAACGTTTATTATGCAACGTCAATGTTCCATAATTTTCCTTGGTTCGTCCCCAACCAAGGAAAATGTTAAATCTTCTAATGTGGCGGTTTAGTTTCATTGAATAAGTTAACTATTTTTAAACGTTTTTATAAATGCTTTTGATAGTAAAATGATTTTATTTTTCTAGGAATTGGCGGAAGTCGCAAAACAGCGAGCCGGATTGTCTTATTTCCGGTTTCTCCTAATAACACAAGATAAAATTATACCAAAACTATCTCGCAAACCAATGTTATATTGCATTAGGTATTTAAATTTAAACATTGCGTCATTAAAAGAAATTTATAAATACATATAATACAAATTATTCGGAATAGTAGCCAAAGGGTTGAGTGTAAAATATTCAGATTTTCTATTCCATGCTTTTCAAATAACACCAAGAAATTTAGTTTTAAAGTTATTCTAATTTTATAAATTAGTATATTAAGCTTAAATTTTAGCTATTTACTTTATAGCCCTCAATGTTCAAGTTAAAACCACTTCATTCATTAACATAAGGTTTATATGCTTTCCATAGACATCTAACTAGTTCGTCACCATCCATGTTTTATTGAACTTTTAGCTATTTACTTTATAGCCCTCAATGTTCAAGTTAAAACCACTTCATTCATTAACATAAGGTTTATATGCTTTCCATAGACATCTAACTAGTTCGTCACCATCCATGTTTTATTGAACTTTTAGCTATTTACTTTATAGCCCTCAATGTTCAAGTTAAAACCACTTCATTCATTAACATAAGGTTTATATGCTTTCCATAGACATCTAACTAGTTCGTCACCATCCATGTTTTATTGAACTTTTAGCTATTTACTTTATAGCCCTCAATGTTCAAGTTAAAACCACTTCATTCATTAACATAAGGTTTATATGCTTTCCATAGACATCTAACTAGTTCGTCACCATCCATGTTTTATTGAACTTTTAGCTATTTACTTTATAGCCCTCAATGTTCAAGTTAAAACCACTTCATTCATTAACATAAGGTTTATATGCTTTCCATAGACATCTAACTAGTTCGTCACCATCCATGTTTTATTGAACTTTTAGCTATTTACTTTATAGCCCTCAATGTTCAAGTTAAAACCACTTCATTCATTAACATAAGGTTTATATGCTTTCCATAGACATCTAACTAGTTCGTCACCATCCATGTTTTATTGAACTTTTAGCTATTTACTTTATAGCCCTCAATGTTCAAGTTAAAACCACTTCATTCATTAACATAAGGTTTATATGCTTTCCATAGACATCTAACTAGTTCGTCACCATCCATGTTTTATTGAACTTTTAGCTATTTACTTTATAGCCCTCAATGTTCAAGTTAAAACCACTTCATTCATTAACATAAGGTTTATATGCTTTCCATAGACATCTAACTAGTTCGTCACCATCCATGTTTTATTGAACTTTTAGCTATTTACTTTATAGCCCTCAATGTTCAAGTTAAAACCACTTCATTCATTAACATAAGGTTTATATGCTTTCCATAGACATCTAACTAGTTCGTCACCATCCATGTTTTATTGAACTTTTAGCTATTTACTTTATAGCCCTCAATGTTCAAGTTAAAACCACTTCATTCATTAACATAAGGTTTATATGCTTTCCATAGACATCTAACTAGTTCGTCACCATCCATGTTTTATTGAACTTTTAGCTATTTACTTTATAGCCCTCAATGTTCAAGTTAAAACCACTTCATTCATTAACATAAGGTTTATATGCTTTCCATAGACATCTAACTAGTTCGTCACCATCCATGTTTTATTGAACTTTTAGCTATTTACTTTATAGCCCTCAATGTTCAAGTTAAAACCACTTCATTCATTAACATAAGGTTTATATGCTTTCCATAGACATCTAACTAGTTCGTCACCATCCATGTTTTATTGAACTTTTAGCTATTTACTTTATAGCCCTCAATGTTCAAGTTAAAACCACTTCATTCATTAACATAAGGTTTATATGCTTTCCATAGACATCTAACTAGTTCGTCACCATCCATGTTTTATTGAACTTTTAGCTATTTACTTTATAGCCCTCAATGTTCAAGTTAAAACCACTTCATTCATTAACATAAGGTTTATATGCTTTCCATAGACATCTAACTAGTTCGTCACCATCCATGTTTTATTGAAGTTTTTATTTTTAACTGTTAATGACACTTCTTGAGAAATATAAGATCTCCCTCATTGCGGTGCTCCAATAAATTTAATGAAAACAAAATTTCATAGATGGTAAAAATTAAAGATTTTAATTTCCTTGATATTGTGTCCTCAGATGTTAATTAAACGATGTACTTAATTATTATAATTGGTTTCAAAATTAATCCCGAATTAATAATTCCTTAATTCGTTTTTATTAATACTCGAGGGCACAATCCTGGCAAAGGAAATTAAAATCTTTAATTTTATCTTCTACGGAAAATCTAACGGCCCTGTTGCGTTTACACTAACCAAGGACAGGATTTCGATAAACAACAATGTGTATTCGATAAACAACAATCTGTATTCGATAAACTACAAGAACTTCTCACAGAGGGTAGTCCATACATAAACTCTATACTTCAATATTTAAAAGACATAAACATTTACCACAGAATCTGAGGAAACAAAAGATATTTTAAGATAATTTTTATTTATTTATTTATTTTTATTTTATTTATTTTTTTTTTATATTTTTTTTCTCTCCCTATTATTTAATTATTACTCAATTTTACTTGGTCATTAATGGAAAACCACAACACCCTCCATGACCTAATAAATAGTTAAATAATGGCAGTTAGTTTGAGTGATAAGTTATGTAAATACATTAACTATAGTTCAAATAGCAAGGCTCTAAATAATGTTTAGCACATAATTCTTAACACAAACCTACTAACTTTTGTCTTATGCTCTCCTTAAACTTTTTTTTTTTTTGTTTGTATTTAGTACTATAAGTTACTGTTAATTGTGAATACATAAATTTGTATTTTTTACTGTATCTTAAAAAAAAAAAAAAAGAGCAAGTCGCCGTCGTTGCGAAGCTCGTAAATTAAATAAAAAAAAAAAACAAAAAAAAAAAAACAATGTGTAGCAATAATGATTAAAATAATTATGATACGAGTTTCAAATAATTAACTGGAAAATTTTCTAACCCATTATCTATTGTTAAAATTAAATACAAATCTATTTTTTTAATCATGTGCGTAATTGACTTTTTAAGAAGTCTCACATTAATATTCTGCCTAATATAAGGATCATATATTATCTTTTTTATTATTTGTGATGTTATTAGTAAAGGAGTCCTTTTTATATGTTTTATTTATTTTGAATTTCATTTATTTATATTTTTTTGTCTTTGCCACAGATCTTAGTTTCCTTCTGATTTTTTTTTTGTTTAATTATTTTTGTCTTTTATTTAATTTTTCATTATTAACGTTTGGGTGGAAAAAGTTTGTCGTGTATGTTGCGCAACTCTATAAATTAAATAAATAAATTACATACACAATATCATCAAAATAGGTCCATCCTTTTGGAAGGTGTTCTATTACAAACGTACGCACAGAAGAATTATATACATAAAAATTATTTACTTATTCCTTTGGAGAGCTCCACATCAAGGGTGATCTGCTCAAAAGAATAATAAAGAAAAGGAAAGAAAAAGTCAGAATAGATAATAATAAGAAATATAATAAAGTAATAGTTTACGAATCAATTGTTCATGTTCTAAAAAATTATATAAAATCCGATGATAGGAGATAAAATAGGGCTTTAATTATAATAATAATCGATCTAATATTATAGCGTCCAACCGTTAAAAAAAAAAACATAAACGAATAAATAAATAACAAAAATAAAAAATGAATAGGTATAAAATGAATAATTAATAGAAATAAATAAATGAATATAAATACATATAGAAAAGAATAAAATAACCGAAAATAAAAGATATAAATGAATGAATCAGTCGACAATTATTGTAATCTCAAGCGGGAGATTGTGGGTTCGATTTCCATCTGCGGCAGGAATTTTTTAATCTCAAGGCTCGTTGAGAAAATTCCTCGCTGCACCATGGATGTCGGTGCTAATGGCCTAGAAGTCGATGCGCCGAAAAAAAAATTATTGTAAGACCAGAAATTTAGTTTGGAATTTAAATCGTGGGTTTGCTCCTTCATCCCCTACTTACTGGCCAACATCCCGTTATAAACTTCCCGATATTATCGACTTCTTTATAACTTCCGGTATCTCACAAATCCCTTCCGATGTCCAAACATTAGATGACCTATCCTCTGACCACAGCCCTGTTATACTTTCTCTCAATTCTAATGTTGACCTTTATTCTATCCCTTCCTATCCTACGCTCACTCCTGGACCACTTGATTGGAAATCCTTTCAAGACACCCTAGACGAAACCCTCAACCTCTACATTCCTCTAAAAACAAATACTGAAATAGACGACGCAGTCCATAACTTCACACTTGCAATTCAACAAAGCTTACATAGGGCCACTCTCTACAAAACACCACGACGACCTAAAACAAATGATTACTTACCTACAAACATACAAAACTTACTGAATGAGAAGAGAAGAGCAAGAAGGATATGGCAACTATCACTCCCACCAAAAGCCTTTAATCCTAAAGAAGTCCTGTATGCTATCCAACATCTTCCCCCCAAAAAAGCCCCTAGATATGACCTCATCACTTCTAAAATTCTTAATAAACTCCCGAAAAAAGCCATCCTCTTCTTAACTTACATATATAATGCCGTATTAAGAACGACATATTTCCCCATCCTGTGGAAATTGTCAGTTATCCGGATGATCCCAAAGCCTGGTAAACCTGTTCATCAACCATCTTCATATCGTCCCATCTCACTCCTTCTAATAATGGGTAAAATCCTCGAAAAGCTCCTTCTCAAACGCCTTTATGCTTTCCTGGATCCTATTATCCCATCCTCCCAGTTTGGGTTTCGCCACTCCCCCTCCACTATTCACCAATGCCACCGTATCGTCGACAGCATGTCCTCATCCTTCGAGAATAAACAGTATTGCTCTGGGGGTTTCCTTGACGTAGCTCAGGCTTTCGAGCGAGTGTGGCACCAGGGCTTGCTGTTCAACTCAAAGAAGCCCTACCTTCAACATATTACCTTATAATGAAATCCTACCTCTCCGATCGCTTTTTCCAGACATCCTATGGTGCCTCCTTATATCCTCTCATACCCCAACGTGCAGGTGTCCCACAGGGTGGAATTCTCAGTCCCATATTATTCCTGGTTTATACGGCTGATATCCCATCCCATCCCCAAACATCCATCCACATGTATGCTGATGACACTGATATCCTTACTGTCAACCAAAATCCCACTCTTGCTTCTAATTCCCTCCAAGAACACCTGTGCCTACTTCAACCATGGCTAAATAAATGGAGAATCAAAGTAAATGCAGAAAAATCTAGCCATGCAACATTCACACTTCGTAAGTCAAGCTGCCCACCAATAACCCTCCAAAACATTATAATTCCGCAGAAATCGCAAGTAAAATTCTTAGGACTGTTACTAGACAAACGATTAACTTGGAAGCCACACATAACCCAGAAAAGACAGGAACTAAACAGACGTTTTAGACTTTTATCCCGCTTTTGGACAAACGCTCGAAACTATCATTGACTAACAAACGACTTATAGACAATACCGTACTCCGACCAATATGGACTTATGGACTAGAACTATGGGGCTCCACTTAACCTTCCAATTCCTACAGAAGACAAATAATGCAATCCAAAATCCTTCGAAAAATATCCAATGCTCCTTTCTATGTCTCGAACCTAACCCTCCATAATGATTTCAATATCCCCTTTATCCAATCCAGTCCAAATTAGTCTATCAGAAGTTTCATTCCAATCTCCCAGGCCATCCAAATCCTTCGATAAACTCTCTATCCTCCTTCCATAATCCACAAAATCCTCATAGAAGGCTGAAGCGGCGGTGGCCTAGAGATACTTGTTGTTGTTGGGTTGCCTAGAGATAAACTGCCATCTACAACATGCCATCAGCAATGCTCAAAATTTATTGTTCTAGTGGGTTATGTAATTGTACATATTCCCACATCATGCCTTACATTGTCAATTTTCCAAAACCAGCAAAATTACTGGAAATATGTATATCATATTGTTGTGATTATCAATAAAGGTGTAGAACAAAAAATAAAAAAAATCGTGGGTTATTTGTATCTAATATCACTCACTACATTTGATTTGAAGATTAGACTTGCGGGAATTAAACAAGAAGATCCATTATATCTTCGATTCTATTGCTTTTAAGTTTTCATTGGCTTCGTAAACGAGATACCGAAAATGACCCCTATTAATTTGTTTTATAAAGTCGATGGCTATTGTGAGCGTTTAAACGCCAATTGTTGAGCGGGGAATCGATGAGAAAGTTTCCCCCCTCATAAGCCGGGGAGTGGGTAGACCTCATTTGGACTGAATATGAAATGGAGACGGACTCCCGGGAAATGAGATATGCCCTGCGTCGGCCGGAACGCGCGGCACTCCGAGAACGGCGGCGATATTGGATTCCGAGGCAACTAATAGAGCCCTGCCTCGAATTCTGTCTGGGGGGGGGGGTCCTCTAGAATTCTCCGATGAAGAGTAGGTGGAGGGGAGGGGGGTGAACCAGTAATGATTTTTATCTGGAGTTCCTTCCAAGTCATAATCAACTCCTTCACGCCATGATGGAAATTCCTAAGGTCGTTCCATTCTCTTGCTGCAATTCTTCTTTATAGTTCAGGAATTCGCCCATTTTTTCGCTTTATTACAAGCCCCATATGCCTTTATATGTCTGTTCTTCGCATATTATTAAATACTTGATGGAGTCTTGTTTACATTACTACTACTATTACTAAGTTATCAAATAACAACCTTAAAGTAACCCAGAAGATTAAGGGTGCGTTTAATTCTGACACTTCTCGCAGGAAATATATCTCAGGTGTCGGATAGATATTCTCTTTCATGTTTACATACTGACAGAAATAGCTAGACTTTTATGTCATGGATATGTTTACGACAGACCAGGATTTGTTAAAATTTGTGATTAATGTACGGCTCGTTTACACACATGCATTTGTGTCCTGTGTCGTACATAATCAGTGTTTACATATTTTGGTATATAATTGTCGACAATACAGCTAGTAGCCAAGATATTTATCTCTGGCATATAATTCTTCCCTTGATAAACAGTGTTTACACCTGATAGTGTCGACACTTATAGCTCGTGATAGCAATATATATCTCAGACAGAAATTGTCCGCAGTTTATATTAGTTACAATTTCTGTCTAACATAAATTTCCTGCAATAACTATCTGGTGTAAATGCCCTTATCGAGAGCTTCCCTATCGAAAGAAATTAATTTCTAGCATTTTGTGTGCAATGTGATGTTATTTCAAAATTACGGTGTTAATATTTTTTGTTAATAATTACAAATTGGCCAGGAGATATAATAGAATTTGCATGGAAAGTTAGATAGCCAGTCGGACTCATAACGCCTGTTGATCGACACCTCCTCACCATCATCCTCACTAATCAACGGGATCAACAGAAGTCTCTATCTTTCACAACTTCAGCATTCCACAGGACCAGCGAGACTAGTTCCGCGTAGAGGAGCTTTCTCCAGTCAGATGCTTATTATTGCTGATTTTTAGTAGTAGCTGAAGCTGGGTACTTCTCTGGCGGAGTAGTTTCTGCAGAAGACGTCCGAACCAGAAAGCTACAGTAGGAGGCCCTTTGCCGTTGAAAAAATAGCGCCCAACTCCTTGGAGCACTTGTTTTGTTGCTTTTATACTAATATAACTTCACCAGTGACGTGTATGACAGGGAGGTGAGCATATCTATCACCCCAGTGCAACCAGCCTTGGGTTGGTTGCACTGGGGGATCCCAGAACTTAGCCACAGCAGACACCTCGAGAATCTCGGCAATCACTGGAACGGATGAAGGACAACCCGAAAAGTAGACCCAAACCTACAGCCGAATCGGACCAGCAAACTATTAAAGCGGCGTGCACAATGAGATCCGTTTAAGTGGTCCATCACCCTCAGAAAGTAAATTTCGGTCACTAGGGGGACACAAGACTGCTAAAGGTTGGTTGCTAAGGAGGTTGAAGAGCAGTGCTGAGAAACCAGCTGTTAAAAAATAGATAGTAGCTTATGCAT